>PVHX01008743.1:0-81200 GCA_004024805.1 Geosciurus inauris
CCTTGTCAGCTCTATGAAGCCTCCCTGCCCTCTCTGGGCAGAGACACAGCTCCACCTCTATGGAAAGGGAAGAGGGGGAAATAATCACTCTTCAGGGCCTGTTAAGTGCCAACTGCTACGCATAATTCTTTCTATATCTTCTATCATTTCACAAGCACAACCATCTGGGAGTTGAGGGAGTGAGAGTCATTTTACAGATCTGAAGGTCAACCATAAGCCGCTAGGTCAAAGACACAGCTAGTAACTGGTTGCGCTGAGACTGGTTGAAAATCAAATGCACAGTATTTCCATGGCACTTTTGCTGTGCTGTTAGCAGAGCACAGCCTGTGTGGATTTATCGGTTCACAAACACTTCTCCAGAGCAAGGATCCTCTCCAATCCATCTCCCTGCCTGTCCCAGGCAGGTCTGGAGACTGCTGAGTGCCAAGCCCAGGTCTGCCCAGACCTCAGCACATCTTAACCAAGTAGACAGGGTGATGGGGCCCTGGCCAGCAAGAGAGATCTGGTGTTCATCTTCCCAACCTGGTTTGGTGTTTACTGTCCTCTAGTTTTCTGTCACCAGGGTGTCACTGAGTTTCATCTGTTGCCTGGTCTTCCTGGTCTTCACTGATCCTGGTTCCATCAACTAAGCTTCTGCCTCTGTTCTTGATTTTCACTGTGCTTTTCTGTAGGGCTTTAAACTCTAGACTGCTTATCTGATGCTCTGAGATCTTTTCTGGGTACTACAGGTTCTCTCTCTGGGTGTTGAAGTCTATCCCTGAGATGGTGCCGATGAGTCTTCTCTAACAGTCACCATCCCTCCCTTACAGTCACAGTGATGTCATCCCAGTGCTCTTGTCACCCCTGTGCTCTTCTGTGTAGGCAGTCACCTGCTGGCTAGACCACTCTGGCTAATAGCACTTGACTAGACCTCAAACAGATCTGATGTCGAAGCTTAGTTCTGCTTCTTACAGGCTGTGTGGTCTAGGGGAAAATTCTTAACTCTTTATATCTCAGTTTCTTTATCTGTAAAATGAGGGTAATAATACATATCTCCTAAGAGTGCTGAGAAATTCAGTGGGACGACATAAGCAATGACCTTAATGCCTGCTGTTATCCCCACAACCCAGATCATGCTGTTACAAATTGCAGCCTGACCTTCAATTCACTCTCCAATCAACTTGGCTAAACCCACATCAGGATAAGTTTCCTTATCTCCTAATGCAACTGTCCCCATTGTCTTTCCTTTTCCTACCATCCCACCATAATATTTTACTATGTCTCAATAATGTGCTATAAGAAAGTTGTATTAGTCAGAACAAAATAGGATATGCCACAGCAACAAATGGCCCCCAAATCCTTGGTAATGTAATACAACAAAAAATTATTTATATCATAGTCTTGTGACTATTGGAAAGATTCTTCACTGGCTTGCTTAGAAGTAGGGACTCCAAGATTGAGGTCCCTTCAATCGTCTTGATTTTACTATCTTAAGCATATGACTTCTGAGGTTGCTACAAAAGGAGAAGAGAGAAAGTGAACAATCGACCAGCCTCACAAGTCTTATTCGTTATCTCTTACCATATCCCATTGACCAGGACCTAGTCATATGCTTAAGTATAACTGCAAGAAAAGTTAGAAATATAGTCTTTTCACATACCCAAGGAAAAGAATTCAAAATGGGATTTGGCAAACACAAACTGTTTTCTCTGCCCGCTTCCTTCCCATAATAGAATAACCTCTATAGCCCCAGATTCATAGCCTGTGGAACTGCTCATTAATTGGTACTGCAGCCATGCTGACCTCAGAGGACATCATTTCCCCTTTATTTAACAGTCCATCCCAATGTGAGCCAAGCTGCCTTCTTTTTCACTATGGCACAGTTAAGATGAAATGTCTAACTACAGAAGATTTTACCAACATAATTGGGGGATAACACATGGGAAATAAACAGAGTACACTACAGCTTGCTAATTAAATTTTGAAAAAATGGAGTTTATGAATCTTCAGCTTGGGTCTTCCATACCTTTGCCTTGCTGCTGCAGTTCAGAAACCATCTGACCCCCTACCATCCAGGAATGCTTGCCTGCACACTTGTCCTATACCACAAAACATACACATGGCACCCAAGGGGGAGCAGGTAGAGAGAAGGAATATGCACATGAGTGTAGAAGAGAAGCTACTCCATGCTCTTAGACTCCACGGAGCTTTCTAATAGATATGAAATCCGCTACATAAGTTATGATTCATAAGTCACCTGACTAATTGCTGTGGTTTGAAGTTTTGCATCCTCTCCAAAATCCATATTGAAACTTAATCCCCAATGCAATAGTATTAAGAGGTGAAGTTTTTAGAGAGGAACAGGCCGTGAGGGATTTGTGCCTTATAACAGAACTAGAGGAAACTAACTGGGCCTTTTGCCCTTCTTCATTTTGCCATGTGAGGATAGATGCTGCTTTTATACCCTCCAGAGGATCATCTTGGAAGCACAGACTGGACCCTCATCAGCCACCTGCTGGGGTCTCAGTCTGGCCCTCATAACTGTGAGCAATAAATGTATGCTGTTTATAAGTTTCGCGGTTTAAGGCATGTTGTTATAGCAGCACAAATGGACTAAGATTCCAGCTGACCTGTACACATTGTGGAAAGACCTACCATGCCCACTGCCTAGTGTTCTGAGCCTTCCAACATTACCGTCCCATAATATGGCTATGCCTTTAAATCCAGATTCAAGTAAATGAGATCCAAAGAGAGGCAGGGATTTCCTCCCTGAGTTTTCTATCTAAGGATCCACTTTTCTGGGTGACGGAACACGTGAGTGGTTGATACTGGTAATGATTTCCTGCTTCCAGGCAAGCCTCATCTCCTTGCCACAGGGGAATGTTCTTCCTTTGATCTCAACAAGACAAGCATATCAGAAAACATCTTAATAATTCATCTGAGTAATGCATACATAATGTAGCTGGCATTGGTGGAGGAAGAAGATTTCCTTACAAGAACCTAAGGGGTCACTGCATCCCTAGCTCCAAGTGGGACACCTGGCACAAAGTAGGAGTTGAGATTCTTGTTCAAAGACTATTAAAGGGGACACAACTTGCCTTGTTCACTTTTGCTGAGCATCCTTCAAAAAACAAAGTCCTTACTAAATCATTATATATTATTATGATGCTTACTGAGATAAATAACTGAGATGTGAGCTTCCTCAAAATGAAAGATAAACCAAATGGATTATAAAGTTTTCCCAAACTGGTAAAAAGGAACTTTTTTGAACACATAGACTTCCAAAACAATCCTAGACATTTTATCCTTAAATATATTAGCATTAAATAATTTTATACCTTGTAGTAACCCACCCTGCATTTCTACACTGATCACCCATCTCCTCTTCCCTGCCCACCTGCCCTGTCCCCTATATGGCTATTAACCTCATTATCAACTCCCTTGAGACCCCTGGGGAATGGAATGGAGGGAAGAGCAATGGATTTGAGCAGGCCAGAGTTCAAATGAAGACTCAAACTGTGCTCTCTGCATGGGCACAGTCCTTATTCTTTCTGAGCCTCATTTTCCTCCCTTGCCCACTGAGGTAGCATCTCTTACCTCACAACAATGTCCTGAGACATCGAAGAAAATATGTGCTAACTATGTAGCTTATTACACAATAGACTCCCAGTGAATTGAGCTTCTGCTCCTCTTTCCTTCTCTCCCTGTTGAAGGTAGTCAGGATATAAATTATACATACATAAATTACATGTTATGCTGGAAATCCTCAGACATGATTAATGTAACCAATAATAATTTTAATATTAATAGCCAGTTACTCCAGCCGCCACATCCTAACTCTGACAATCCATTTACACACTCCTGTTTCATCATCAGACAACAGATGGTTCTCAAAGTTTGCCCTAGAAAGAGGTGAAAGCGTGTGATTTCCCATTTTCAGATTTTCTTCAACGCTTCTTTTTTTTTCATTATGGTATTCTGCTACAAACCATTACTTAGGGTACAAAGTGAAAGTAATGAATTTGCCAAGTAATGAAAGGCTGAGACATGATAGGAAACGCGGAAGAGCTTCACACAGTATCTAAGATGGAAAGCAATGTTTGGAAACATCAAGAATGTGCTAGAAATACAATTTCCACTACTCAGTGCCCCAAAGGATGGATGAAACCTTTTTGGAGATTATGGCATATCATTCCCACTCCCAGAAGGAGCAAACTGAAGCCAAGGGTCTTAAAAGACCAGAAATAGTCAGAAGACCTGAGCCCAACTTCAGCCTAAGTATCTGCTGAGCCTTCTTGCAAACTACTTTAAAAATTGAATTTGAAAAAATATTGCTGCAGAGAACCCTTCAAACTCTCAGATTCTGTGAGTTTATTGTGCGGTATTTCTTGAAGATTTAAATAGAAGCAAACAGCGTAGCTGGAAGTGGGGGCTCTGAACATGGCTGCCCGGTTGGTAATTCTGCTCCTCTACCTGCAGAACTGTGCTGTCCTGCAAAGGTGGGTTAACATGCATGGGCCTCAGTCTTCTCAAGAGGAATATGAGAATCATAATAGGGACTAAATAAGGAAATATTTGCAAGGGTTAGGGCACTGCTCCTAGCAGGCAGTAGACAAGTGTCCATCAGCCATTCCTTGTCCATGATAAAGTGGCACTCATGGGGACAGTCATCTGGCCTGTAGCTAGCAGCAGATCACCAAAGCACCTGGTATGTAGTAGGACCTCGTCCTTAATTGTAATGAAATGTTTATCCCTAAGGTATAGTGAGAGCTGGTTAATTTCAGATCAATTTCAAATTTCACATCCAAAATTCCCCCCCTAATGCCCATATCCATACCCATATCTTGTGCTACCACCCTCCCACATAAGTACATGAGGGTTCTCTACAAAGCTGGTGACTTGGGCTTGCTACTCATGGGATGGGGGCTCATAAGCAAAGTGGGATCATTATAGGGAAATAAAACAATGCTCCTTCGTTTTTGCCCTCAAGTATAGCATGTGCATTCTGGCACGGACATGGCCACCAATGATTGATGGGACAGAGTAAAGGAGGAGAGGAACTGGCGTTGTAGCCTCCCACGTAGCGCTGTGCCCCACACCAGGAGGCCTTTACACCTCCATCAGTAGTACCACACCAACACTGTCGGCCTTCTTATTTATTTTTGATGAAGATGAAGGGCACACATCATCAGAGGGGCTTGTTGACTTTCTCAGGGTCTGCAGTAAGTGGGCAAAGTGCATTCAGTACCTAGAAGACCTTAAGAAAGATAACAGGGTGGTATATGTTCCAAGCCATTGATCTTAAGCTTGATGGCAACACAGCTACCAGTGATTAGTACCTACTGTGCCCCACGGCCTACTACTGTAACTTGCCCTTAACCAAACCAAAATGCACATGCCCCAGCCTATCCAGTTCCAGGGAGAAAAGAGCCCTGCAGTCCTCATCCCCACGGCCATGGCAGGCTGGTCTGGAGCCACTAGGGGGAGCCCTGGCGTTAAGAGCAAGGTGAATATGTCTGCCCAACTACCCCTGCGCAGGGGGCCTGAGAGCCTCCCTGATCCTCACAGGAGTTACAAAGGTGCACAGAGACACAGGGACAGCCGGAGTGCTAAGGGGAGGTTGCAGAGGACCTGTGGATGTACTCCACCAAGCTTTGAGGAATGGGACCCTCTGATTGTGAGTTAGCCCACACAGCCGTGAGTCATAAGCCTGTGTAGAGAGGTGCGCTGTTTAATCAAATAGCATAGCATGGCTCAGAATAGAAGTTATCAGCACAGTCATACACAGGATAAGAGATCTTTGCTTTAAAAAGGTTTTATTTTTACCATAAATGAATGTGTGTGTGTGTGCTGAGATATGAGGTAAAGGGTATATCTTACTGCGAGTCATTAATAATGTTTAAAAGACACTGACCTAAAAGCTTATATAAAATCCACACACCCAGGCCCTAAATCAGAAGCTTCGACTTGGTGTCTTGTTGAGGACTTAAGGCCTGTATTTTTGATAGATTCCCAGGTGGCTCTGACGGTCAGCCAGGTTGGGAATCGCCTGTTAGGGTTGGGCATCCCACGGGGGCTTCTTTATCTGCCCTCAACCTCCCCTTCCCTGCTCAAGAGAAGCTCTGTAAGTCAAGAATTTGGCTCAAAAAAAGCAAGAAAAGTCACATAGGCTGCGTGTAAAGCAAAGAAGAACCATCTGCCCTGCCCTGCCCTGCCTATCCCCACCCCAGGACAGCTGTGAGCCCCCAAAGCTGGGGACTGAGGTTTGGTTTTCCAGCACCAGAAAACAAAATAACTATACAGTCAGCCAGATCTGGTTCAAACCTCTCTCCTTCAACTCAGCACCTATGTGACTGAGGGCAGGTTATATATAGTCTCTCTCAGCCTTAGTTTTTTTCACCAGTTAAAATGGGAATAATAGCACTTCCCAGGGCTACTGTAAGAGTTAAGTATAAGTCTATATTCAAATACCTAGGTAATGCCTGCCCAAACCAGGTGCTATTACATTAGTTCCCTTTCTCACCTCCATTAGATATCCCTGTAAGCTGAGCCACATTTGTCACCTGAGAAGGTAATTTATGAAATTAAGTAACCACCAGCAGGGTAGAGTTGGCCCAAGCTGTTCCTAATGGGGATCACAGTGTCTAGCCTGAGCATTCTGCACTAACTGGAAGGGCAGAGCATGTCCCATTCCTCATCACTTTCCCAGACACAGGCGCAAAGTGACATCCCTCAAGAGGGAGTGACTCAAACTAGCCTGGGAGCAGGGAAGAGCCACCTGCTGAGCTGGCTGAGGTCTCTGGTTCTGTGCACAGAGGGGGCCTTCAGGTGCCCTGTCAAGCTCCCAGGATGGAGGCAGGGCCCATGCCCAGCCCCATGCAGGGGAGGAGCCACAACCCAGGTGGATCAGGTGGCGAGCCTGGGCTCAGGTGTGTCCCAGGCAGCAGCCGGGAGGTGATTGCTCCCTGGCTGGCAGAGGCAGAGGAGCCACGCAGTTGATCTCTGGATCCAGCTCTGGGAGGCTGGGTTTGTCTCCCAGACTCTGCCTCAGAGGAAAGCTATGGAAGAGGTAAGACTTGTCGGTTTGGATCTTGTCTGTGTCCTTTCTTGCCGGATCTAGTTCCTCCCTGTGGAGACAGCACTGAGGACAGGCTGCCTGTGCTTCTGCCTCCTGGGTGGGAATGAATGTATAAGGCACAGGTGTGGTGTAGAGCACACTGGCCTTCCTCGGGGCAGGTGGAGTGCAGAGGACCGGGTTGTGTCCCGTGCCCTTCAGAGCAGGAGGGTCTGAGAGGTGCTGGGGAGGACAGCATGAGGGTCTCAGCTCTACCCCTGAGCTGGGCTTCATGCCTGCTTCCCCAGCACAGGTCAGGTGCCTGCACTTCTCTGTGTTTACTTGCCCTCCTGGACTGCCTGGCCTCTGTGGTGATTAGCAGGCTTCCTGGTCCAAGGGCAGAGCTTGGAGCTGGCAAGTGGCTACCATGCGGTGCTCACTTGGGGCTTCAGATTGGGCTCAGCTCCTCATTAACAGTGTGGCCTGGGGCCAGAGTATTACCTGGTTTCCTTATTGGTCAAACAGTATTATACCAGAGTAAGACTTTGCAAGATTATTGGCAGTGCTGATAAAAATAGAGGACCCATGATGTCACCAAGCGGGGTTGCATTCTCTTGCCCTTGCATGGCTGAGCACTATTTGCATTTCTCCGCTTGACTGACCACTTCTTCCTTTTTCCTCCTCCCATTCTCTGTTCTCCTCTATTTCGCTCTTCAGTGAGTCCATTTCTTTTGGAGAGTGTGTGTTCTGCTATCCTATCTCCTTATACATTTGAAAGCAAATCATTCTCTCCTGTGAGTCATGCAGCTCCCACCCAGGTGTCTGGTTTTAAGTCCGCACAGAGGACCTATCAGCTGTTGCTGGTCAAGACAAGCTCCCCTTTGTCCCAGGGCATTGTGCCCTGACTAGCAGTTCAGTCCAGTTAGCTGAGTTTTGGAAATGGGTGAGCCAGGGTGCTCTGATACCACTTCCATCTCCCTCTGAATTTTCTGCAGCGTGCCGCCCAGATCATGCTGTTGAACAACTCTGGGAAGTTCCTCTTTGGTGGAGAAGTGCCCGCTGAAGATTTAGTGTGGGTATAAGAAATGAAGCCGAACTGTACTTTGCCCTCTCTGACAGTCAGCATCTGCACCAGTATCGCTACTCAGTTTTATCTATGTGACCACACAGGCAGATGTCATTTGTACCATTGTTTTATAGGCGAGGAAGCTGATGGTCAGAATGTTATCATTCACTCAGTGTCACACAGCTGGTAAGCAGAGTTGGGACATGAGTTTCAGTTTGTCAATAAAAGCTACTGAGAGCCGGGCGCGGTGGCACATGCCTGTAATCCCTGCACTTTGGGAGGCTGAGACAGGAGAATCGCTAGTTCAGAGCCAGCCCCAGCGAGGGCGAGGTGCTAAGCAACTGTCTCTACATAAACAAAACACAAAATAGGGCTGAAGATGTGGCTCAGTGGTTGAGTGCCCCTGAGTTCAATCCCCAGTACCAAATTAAAAAAAAAAAAAAAAGCTACTGAGTACCAGCTCCAAGCCAGGCGTTGCTAGCAAAGATTACGACAGGAGAAAAGGAAGAATGCTAGGTGATTTAGAGCAATATACACTGAAGGGCATTTTTGTTAGCTAGTAACACTCTCATGGGATAAGTAAACACAATTACACAACTTTTACTGATCAAAAAGAGGAGAGAAAAGATTGAAAGAAAAACGTGGGTAGTTTTTAATCTGAAAAAGAGGATTTTGTTGTAATTTTTAGAAAAATTTTTAAAATTCTGTTATTCAATGTGTATGTTTTTGAACACACATTTTGCATGGCCAGGTCCTATCTTAGGTGCTATGAACACAAGGAACCAAACAGTCAAAAATACTTGCCTTCATAAAACATAGTCTAGTGGGAGAAGAGAAATAAACTACAACAAAATATGTGGGTACATGTTTGTGTGTGAGAAATGGCCATGAGTGCAATGCAGATACACAAAGCAAGGAAGGGCTTGAGAAGGCTGAGGCTACAGAAAAAGCTGTCATTTTAAGTGGGACGGTTTCAAGAATGATGTCACTCTAAGGTGGCATTTGAGCAGAAACTTTAAGGAAGTTAGATAGTTGGTTCTGTGATTATCTTAGGGAAGAAAATTCCTCAGAGAGATAATATCAGATGCAAAGACCCTGAGGCAGAAATTTATCTGGTACAAACAAGGAACAGCAAAATAGCCAGACTGGCTGATGCAGAGGAAGCCAGGAAGAGAATGGTAAAAGGTCATAGAGTCAGATCATGTGGAACTCTGGAGGCCACTGTTGAAATTTCAGGTTTTCCTGAAAGTGAGATGGCAAGCCACCTGAGCATTGTAAGCAGATCAATGACATGATCCAACTTACAATTTATATGAATCATCTGGCTGTGGTTCTGAAACTAGAAGGTAAGGGGCCCAAGAGCAAAAGCTGCTGACCAGGTCAGAGGATGCTGCAGTTGGCCGAGCAAGAGGTGGTGGAGGTTCAGACCAATCTTAGCAGTGAAAGCAGACAGAGGAGGTTGGATTCTGGTTATACATTCACTCCCTGACCGATGATCGCTCAGCTTATGATTTTTCACTTGTATCATGGTACAAAAGCAATAATACATCTAGTTAAAAAAACAAAAACAAAAACAAAAACAAAAAACCTCTACTTTGAATTTTGACTTTTTCCTGAGCTAGCAATTTGTGGTGCACACTCTTTTAGGAGGCTGGGCAGTGCAGTGAGCCACAACACCTGGCAGCCTTGTGATCACAGGGGACAACAGCCATGCTCTGCAGCTGCTGTGTTCTGAAGCGGTGAGGTTCAGCAGTTTAGGCGTACTAAATGCATTTTCGACCTACTCTATATTCAACTGGCTACAGGTGTATTGGGCTGTAACCCCATCGTAAGTTGAGCAGCTATGTATTAAAGGGGTGAACAGGATTTACTGATGGAGAGAAAGAAAGGAAATGAGGGGCTGTCAATGTCTCCAAGGTGGGCAGCCTGCACATCTGGAAGAATAGAGTCAATCAATATTCATTGAGATGATTTAATACAAAGCAGGTTTAGAAGGCCATCAGGCATCAGTTCTAGACAGCGTGTTTGAGGGGCTAAGTAAGCTGTCGGCGATTCAGATTTAAAGTTCAAGGCAGGAGAAGTAACCAAGACCAAGTACCTGCATTAGGAGAGGGTTGGGTGCTTAGGGTATATCACTGTGTGGCTGTAAAATCCAGCCTCACATTCTCTGATATCCTTCCCATCAAGAAGAGAGATCTGTGCTCCTTTCCCTTGAGTCTGTACAAGATTGTGCCTGCTTGGACCAGTACAGTTTGGCACACGTGGCACTGTAGGACTTAGGGGGTGTACATGAAAGGTCACACTGCCTCCACCTCATCTGAGAACACGTCATCTTGCAGCCCTGAGCCCCTGGAGCAGCAGTCTGCACCCCATGGTTTTCATGCTGGAGACACCTCATGTAGACAGTAGGGGACAGTTCCAGCCAAGCTACCCCTTCCAGGCCTTCCCACCAGCTAAGCACAGGCCCCACGGCTCTGCAGCCCACGTGCCAGTGAGATACAAGCAAATAACTTCCATCAATAGGTCAGAGAGATCACCCAGCGGAGCCTTGCCCAAATTCCTAACCCACACAACAGTGAAGCTCAGAAAAACCTTTTTTTAAAATTGTTTTTGGCCTCTCAATTTTCAAGTAGTTTTTTTGCATCAATAGATATTGGAACAATTAGAAAACCTTCAATCTCTTTTGTTATTAAAAAAATGTTATTCTCTCCGAGAGGTATACAGGCTTACAGGAATCCTGTATGAATATGTTTTATTATATAGTTTAGACCCCCAAAGAGGCTGATGGGTTTTTCTAAATTGGAGCATGAAGGTGCAGCCCAATGCGTGCCCTCAGCCAGGTACGTTTTCATTCAGTCACAGTCTTGGCAAGGGAGAATTATAGTATTTTTGAGGTGGGAAAGCTGATCAGTCAGGGAGCCTACAAAAAATGGTGCTTGAATTTTTTTTGCCCTTTTTTAATTTTTACTTATTTATTATTATTTTTAGATGTACATGGCAGTAGAGTGTATTTTGACATACATACATGGAGTATAACTTCCCATACTGTGGTTGTACATGATGTGGAGTTGCACTGGTCATGTATTCATATATGAATATAGGAAAGTTAGGCCTGATTCATTCTACTGTCTTTCCTATTCCCATCTCCACTGCCTTCCCGCCATTCTCCTTTGTGTCATCCAATGAACTTCTATTCTTTCCTCTACCCCCTTATTTTGTGTTAGCATCCTCATATCAGAGAGAACATTTGGCCTTTGGTTTTTTAGGATTGGCTTATTTCACTCAGCATGATAGTCTCCAGATCCATCCATTTATCAGCAAATGCCATAATTTCATTCTTCTTTTTGACTGAGTAATACTCCATGGTGTATATATACTACATTTTCTTTATCCATTCATCTGCTGGAGGTGGTGCTTGAATTCTTGATGAATGAGCTTTGGAATCATAACTTAACCACATTTAACTTTACCTGTGCCTCTTATTAGTTCAGCAATCTGAGCAAGTCATAGGAGTTGGGAAGCTGCTCAAAGACCAACCAGCTCAACAGCTCCTATCTAGGTGGAAATTTGAAGCCCAGAGGCAGAGATGGCCACACGTTTTATAACTACCACAGCCTATGTGCCTCATGTGCAGTGGTCACTCCACAGACACTCTTGTTCAGGTTGACAGTAAGAGGAGCCTGATGATCTGTTTGCTTGGCCTGCATCTCTCATCACTCAGTAGATATCTACCAAGTATCTTCTGAGGCTGAGGTCTTATCTTGGAATTTCTGAGAAGCATCTATCTTAGATGCCATCTAGTTGTTAAGCTGTGCAATGAGGAATGTCAAGAAAACAGAAAACTTCAGCATTGTTGAAAAGCAGAAAGATGAAGAAAGTCAGTTTGGATGGGACGCTAAGAATGGGTCTCCAGGGTGCAGACCCATCAGAAAAACTGGTAAACTGAGCTCAATGTCATAAAAGCGAGTTGCATGCATTTGGGGAGCGGGGAGGGAAGGAGGGAGAAGAAGGCAGATCGGAGAGAAGAACACTTAGACCAGGAACTGAACTGAGCTATCTGGTGGGGAGGATTAGGGGATGGTCCTGCCGGTAGGTGTTATTGGAGCAGAAGTTTAAGAACAGAGTAGAATCCTAAAATGTGCAAAGGGGCCAGATGTTAAAAGGCCCTTAACGCGCTCTGTATTTGATCCTGAGAGCCAGGGAGACACTAGGGGCCTCATCTCTGCAATGGGAGGTCGAGCTGAGTGTCCCCTGTGGTCACAATGCTCTGACATCCTGGGACCCTCAGACACTCTCGAGGTCACATATGGCTTGATTTTGACAGAACCCAGGTCTGTCACTTAGCAAGGTTTCAAGAGCAATTTTAGATATTTTTTTCTTGAATAATTCTTATTTTCCTTAATAATTTCTAATTTTTAAAGAATAAGTCCTAAGTCAGGGGAACATCTACAAAAGTAACCCTGCCAACTAAGGATCCACATGGCAAACATGGGTGGAGGGTGGGGCACTGAGGAGTAAGATCAGATCACCAGGCATGAGGTTTTTCCTATGTTCTGGGAGAAACTCTGAAAAGGGAAAGAGATGATCGCCCTGTTAGTCAATCCTCAAGGCAGGTTGGAAAGGCCTCTTGGATTGTGTGCTTGGTCCCTGGGGGTGAGGTGAGCAGGGACCTATGCCACTGCAAGGCTGAAGTCCGTGCTAGCCTGCCTGTCCCTCACCCTGTCACCAGCATCTGGCCCATCTCTGTTTTTACTTTGAATCAGGTCTTTCCTTCTTCAATGATTCACCCCAGATAAATGATTCCAATAGGCAAATCTAGTCATGTCCCTCTGCTGCTGAACCCCTCAGCTGTTCCCACTGCCTGCATGGTAGAGTCCAAGCCCTCCAGCCAGCCTGACCAGGACAAAGTGCTCTTGCACCAGCTCCCCACCCTCCCACCCAACCTCCAGCCCTGGTCCCTGGGCTGTTTCTGCATGTACATCTCACTTCCAGCAGGCTGATTATCACCTCATTGTGACTTAGCTGAGGCCCCACTGCCTTGAGCAGCCTTTTTCAGATCATTGGCCACAAATGATCTTTCCTTATCTTGAAATATCCCAGGCCCTTTGAACAGACCCAGGTCTGGACTACGGGATCCCAGGAAACAAGGTTATGTCTTGCTCAAAGAGACAGAAAAGCCTGGTGCTGACAAGCAGGGTTTACCATCTATGAGCTGTTCAGTGTTCAGCATCTTACTTCATTTCTCTATGTCCCAGATGCCTCATTTGTAAAGGGGAGATAATAATACCCACCTCTTAGCACTTGTCTGAGGTTTAAATATGTTAATATACCCAAAGAGCTTAGAACAACTCATTGACATCAAATGTCAGTGAACTCTACAAGCAAAAATAACAGTATATAATGATAATAGTGGACTGTTATAATTTGAATTGTATCACTGCCCCTTCCTCCAAAACTCATATGTTGAAATCTGAACCCCCATTATGTCAAAATGTGACCTTATTCAGAGAGATTATGCCTTCTTTGGAAGGTCTTTGTAGAAGTCATCAATTAAAGTGAGCAGCTCATTAGAGTGGGTTTTAATCCAACATGACTGATGTCCTTGTGATAAGGGAGAATTTGAGCAGGGGATGCACAGAGGCGAGTGGATGTGAACATATGGGGAAAACAGCAAGTGAACATGAGGATACCAGCTATCGGCCAAGGGGCCAGGCTTGGAACAGATCCTTCCTCCAATTCTCAGGACCAACCAACCCACCCTGCCCACACTTAGACTTGCACTTCCAGCCTCCAAAACTTTAAGAGGATACATTTCTCTTGTTTAAGCCACAGTCTGTGGTACTTGGCTATGGTAGCCCTACCAAACTAATACACGGAGCTTATTAGCAAATTAATTAAGAAGATTCATGTAAATATATGGGGCAGTGCCCTTCCCCCACCAGCCTGGAAGTTGCTTTGTATCACATTACTGTTTTGACCTCTTCAAAAATAACAGCTGTTCTTAGCTTTTCAGAGAAGAAATCTGAGCAGCTGTGTAGTCACTAGGCATGGGATAGGCATAGAAAGGATCATGGGACTATGGCCAGTACTCCCCCCATTACCCTCCCCATACATGTGTTCTCCAACCCGTAACACCTAAAGTAAGGTGCTTTAGAAATAGCAAGCACTTTTATATCAATACTGGAAAGAGTTAAGGTTTTATTACTCTTTACCATTTTTATTACTATTACCATCTTCCTCATTTTGCAGATAAGGCAGAGTTCACACTCTGATGTGCTGAACTCCAAAACCACTAGCCTGGTCCCTTTGTATTGTGATGGTAGTGAAGGGCATATGGGAAAGAGGTTCAAAAAAAAGTTAAGCCAAAAGATCTGAATCCCAGTCAGATCTGCCACCCACTTGCTAGGTGGCCTTGAACAGTTCACTTATCTTATCTGAACTCCAGTTTTCTTTTCTCCATGTGAATTTAATGATACCTACTTGTCAATTTTGTCTATGAAGATAACATGGGAAAATATATTTGAAGGTGCTATGAAATAATCAAATCCATCACTAATACTCATAATTGCTGATGTAATCAAAATTTCCCAACTAAAATCTGTAGCAGAGCTAACATTAAAATTCAAACCACTTTCCTAGCCCTCTGCACCCTTTTGTGAACTAACCAGCGGCTTATTGCAAAATCAGTGTGTGACCTCAGGCAAGAAAGAGGAAAAAAAAAAAGTCGGGAAAGGTTTTTAACTGTTTGAATGCTGAAATATTTATCACTTGAACTTTTACAGAATAAACATGGACACACCTCCCACTTTTCACACCCTTAAAAAAGTATTCAAAAATCTGCCATGCTTTTATTTGTTCCCACATAGCTATGTTTTGAGCCCACTTACAGGAGCCTTTTCCCTAGTTATGGTCTCAGGAAAGAACGTTAGAATGGGAGTCTCGGGACCGCTGTCTAATTTGGTCTCTTCCACTCATAACTGTGTGCTTTGATCATGTCTTCCCTCCCTTTAGCCCTCTTTAAACTTCCCCTTCCTTTCTCTTCCACTCAGTGCCCTTCCCTGGTAGTCCCTCTGCTACCCCCAGGTCATTGTTTTGTTTTGGGGGGTTTTTTTTATGTCTATACATAAAAGAAAACGTGATATTTGTCTTTCTGTGTCTGGCTGATTTTGCTTAATGTGATGTCCTCCAGCTCCATCCATGTTCCTATAAATGGCATGATTTCATTCTTTTTGGCCAAGTAATACTCCCTTTTGTATGGAGTCTCATGTTTTCTTTATCTATTCATCTGTTGACAGACACCTACTATGATATCCATCCCAGGAGTTCACAGTATAATGAGATCAGAAACATAAATAGATATTCATAATAAAATATGGCAAATTCAGTGATAGAGAAACACGCAGGATATTAAGGATCATGGGAAGGGGTTTATATCCCAAACAGGGAGGAGAAATGGAGTTGAGATAGTCATAGAAGAAAAAAGTCTTAAACCAAAGGAAGAACAGCCCAGAGCAGAAAGAGCCCAGGGATATGCTGGCTGTAACAAATGTGTCACTTAGACTTGTTAAAGACTCCAATTCCGGTTGGACTGGCTGAGTACATATGGGTCCCCTCTTTGCCACATGCCACTGGAAAAATTACATCTCTCTGTACTTCAATTACTTCATCTGCAAAATGAAAATAATGATGGAACTTGTCTCATAGTTTGTTTGTAACAGTTAAACGAGTTTTGGATATTAAGTTTTTAGCATACCACCCAGTGCATAGCTGGCACTCAATACTTTCTATTATAACAAAATGTCCATATTGCCTAAATTTTCTGAACGGTAGTATGACAGAATTTGTAAATACAAAGTATCTCAAAGGAACATGTGGCCACAGCTCACTTGCCTTTGGAGGCATGAAATAAAAACAGGGAAGGAAAACATGTTACAGAACAGCATAAACTGGAATCATAAAATCAGGGTTCCCATCCTACTGGCACAACCAGGGGCATCTGCTTTATATTTTTTGAGGTTAAGTTTCCTCATCTATAAAATGGAGTTGGTAATACATTGTCTACCTTCTTTCAGGATGGTTAAAAAGATCAAATGACATCATCTATGGGGAAATATTTTATGAATCATAAGGCAATATACAAATGTAAGGAGATTATGACTATGATGTAATTAATGTGATACTAAATAATGCCTGGGGTAGGAAGGTGTGGGGATTGACCTGCAACTCACTCCCCATGCTGTTACTTTAAATCGCAATGTATCTGTCCAAACTGTCATTTGGTATAGAGTTGATTGATGCTTCAGGGCTCATCAAGGTGTGTTTTTAAGGAGTTGGGGATACAACTCAATTGGTAAAGTGCTGGCCTTGCATGCATGAGGCTCTGGGTTCAATCCACGGCACCACTAAATAAATAAATAGGTAAATAAATAAATAAGATGTGTTTTTAAATTACTAAGCCCAAGTGTATATAAATTCCCAGGTGGAATCCTTAGGGTCTGAGGGTCCACTGAGGGAATCTACATGCTTGAAATATGACCATCCAAATTGACCCAAAGTTGAGAAAAAATTTAAAGGAAGCCTAATATAAAAATGTCTGGCTAGTTCCCAAACCTCAGAGCAGTCCTTTCAAATAAATAGATAAATACAATGAAGAGTCATTTCCACCAAATGACTAGATGAGATTTTATCTAAAACAAATATAATATGGAAAACTACAATTTTCATGCCTTTGGGTTTGTCTTGTTTGGGCAAACAGATGTTCAATTCACGATGAATTGTGATGTCGCTCTTGCCTTGGGAAAAATTATACTCAGATCTTTCTTCATTTCCCCCTTCATTCCACTCTAGTTCACCCACACTTGGCCTGTTTTCGGTTTCCCTTTCACTTCTCCTGACTGATTTCTCCATCTGCCAGTTCCCAGCTTGGGAGCCATATCTTTGCAGAGAGCCTTCCCAAGCCACCACCTCCATGCCAGGGCCCGAGATGGCAATTGCTCACCAAACATCCCCTTTGCTCTCCTAGCAGTTCTCAGCTTCTCTTAGAATGAGACTGAGGTCATTTGATAAGTCCTGGCCAATGGGCTGTGTGTGGCAGTCAAGCTCCAGGCACCTGCAGCCGGGTGGGAATCTCTCTGCTCCTTCCGTGCCCCCCAGGACGGTGAGACACATGCTGAATGGTGACATCACAGAGGTGAGTGAGTCCCTGAGTGAGTGTGAGGAACAGTTCACCTCAGACTCATGTTAGCCACGTGGCATCTGGGGTGAGAGAAGGACTTTTAGGTCCTTTTAGCATCCACTGAGATTTGGGGGCTGCTGGATTATCACAACCAAACCCAGCCTATCCTGACTACTGTGTACCCTGGAGTATTGAAGGTTTTGTTTGTTTGTTTGTATGAGACTGTGTGTATTCATTTCCTATTGCTACTGTAGCAAATGACCATAAATATCGTGGCTTCCAACACCCTAATCCACACTCTTACAGTGCAGGAGGTCAGAAATCTAAAATGGGTCTGCAGGGCTGCATTCCACCCCGGAGGCCCTGCAAAAATCTGTTCCCTTATCTTTTGCACTTTAGAGACCACCTGCTTTCACTGTTCAATGTCTCCTTCCTCCAGCTTCAAAGCCATCCGAGTAGCATCTTCTCCGCCCTTTGGAGACCATCTTTACATCTTCTAAGACTAGGACCTTCTAGCCTCTCTCTTACAAGGATCCATGTAGTTATGTTGAGCCCACCTGGATAATCATTCACCAGGTGGAGCAACCTGACAGAAACTATTCCTAGGTTCCAAGGCAGAGGACATGGGTTACCCTGGGGCTAGGAGAGCATTGCTCAGCCTACCACTTACCAGTCCATCCTGAACACGCTGTACTCAAAAGCTGTTTTCAGAGCACGCATAACATTGTTTTAAAAATGTGTAAATATTGCCAGGCACGTTGGCACACATCTATAATCCCAACACTTTGGGAGGCTGAGACAGGAGAATCGTGAGTTCAAAGCCAGCCTCAGCAATGGCAAGGCGCTAAGCAACTCCGTGAGACCCTGTCTCTACATAAAACACAAAATAGGGCTGGGGATGTGGCTCAGAGATCAAGTACCCCTGAGTTCAATTCCCAGTACCAAAAAAAAATGTGTAAATATCTATTTAACTTCTCCATGTTGTTGTACTCTCTATTGTTAATTCCATTAGGAAAAGGCAATGTTTTTTTTTCTTATTCACTGTTCTCTCTCCTGGTGGCTTCAGTGGTTGAGTAACAAGAATAATCACAGCAGTAGTGACAGCAAATCAGATGTGGGGAGCTCAGCATTGTACCCTCTATGTGTGATATGACTTACCACCTCTGTTCTCAGGGGTGGAAACTAAACTGGATGACTTAAATAACTACCTCCCAAGGCCACCCGGCTGCTAAGTAATGGATCCAGGATTGGAATCCAAGCGTGTGATCCCAGAAATCTTTTACTTAACAGACAAGGTGGCAATAACTCATGAAATACAACAGTGAAAAACTTCCTCAAACAGCTCAGGGTTTAATAAGGAAGATTTACAACAATAATACGATTATAATGCAGTATGACAATTGTAATGGGAACAATAAAATTATGCTCAAGTGACTGGGGAGGCAGAGAGGAAAAATATCTTAACATGACTAGGGTGAGTCAGCGCAGGTTTTCCCAGGGCAGGTAATTTCTGATGCAGGTTTTAAAAGATGAAAAGCATTTACCAGGCCATGTAGGGTAGGAGCAGGAGGGCATTCAGGGCATGAGAAAGGGCATGTGCAAAGGGTTTGAGGCAGGAAACTGCCCTGAGAAACCATAGGCTGTTCCGCATGACTGGATCATAGGACATGGGACAAAGGGACAGTGGCAGGACAGAAATGTGGTGACTTCCTCACCTCTGCTAAGAGCCATGGCCTACACACAGCCCTGGATAAGGTACTCAGGTGAAGAGAGTGAGGGGCAGATGGAGGGATATGGCAGATACTGAATTGACACCTTTCTCCGCTTCCTTTTCCTTGAGTCTCATATGAGACTGTGTGTATGTGGTTAAAAAACTGCTTTCAAATCTGAGATGCAACTTTACAGAATTGTTACAATGTGTCCTTCTTTAAGCCATTTTCCCTATTTTTTCCTCCACATTCCATGAGGTTGATTTATTCATTCATGAATCCAATAGGTACTCTTTGAGGATCTACAAGGTGCTGGGTGCTGTGCCAGATGCTGACATTTTGAGTCAATTACATGTTCTCTTTGCTAACCCAGTTCTAAGGGACAACTGCTCTTCCTATCTGGAACATTCTCTTGAATCAGACTCACATCATTGATTCATATTTAAAGACAATGCCTTGAATCTGCTTTGCATTTTATTCTGTTCAAAGCATCTTTGTATTTCACTTTATTTGACATGCACAAGAACTTTGGCAGGACAAAATATGATTATTTGCATTATAAACATCAAAAAAGAGAAAGAGATTTTATATCCCCAACTGGTCAAATGTTTTAGCTAACTTCCTCAGGCCATAGGAAGTCCTGTGAGAAATAATTATTAAATAGTTGTATAAGATCATGGCTAATAGATTTCCTGGATGCATGTTCATGTTTCAACATGAATTTATTAACTGTTCACTCTGTGTTCAATATTCACATAGATGCTGGGGGCAGGGAGCTTACCACAAACTTTCAAAATCTGAAGGCATCTCACTTTATAGATGAATAAATTGAGAAACCATGTGACTTCTCCAAGATGGCAGAGTGACATAAGAAATATCCAAGCCCTGGATTGTTTTATTCCAATATTAGTTCTATTTTCAATTTGGCCTCAGTGAGTCAAATGTTTGTACATTCTTGCTGAGGACCCAAGGCTCAAACACCTTAGAATCAGAAACTAGATCACTCCTATTCTCAGCTTTTTCTCTCAAAGCTAAGCAATTGCCTGTGACTTTTCTTTCTGCCTGCATCATCTGGCATTCAAGACTGCTTCTTTCCTCTTATCCATTAACACAAAGAAAAACCAGCTAACACTTTTAAGCCGCCTGCCTCATTCTGCCCTCTGATTATTCCAGCTGTTTACCTCAAGCTGTCCTCTGAGCCAAGTGACAAAGCCTTACCCTGCACCCATAGGATAAATTCAAGGCTACCTCTGTCTGGTGGCCTTTGTCAGTTATGTTCCTTGTTAGGGTCCCCTTGGTATTTTCCAAATCTTTTGCTGACCAAAGGTAAAGAGGAACCTCCAGGAGGGCATGGAAAATGGGCATGTGGACTGAGCCTTAGTAGTGCAGAACAGGTCCCGTGTCATTGTGAATGAGTGTTGCTAGCCAGCAGGGGCACAAGGTAGGAAGCAGAGAGCTGGCATGGGGGCAGAGGGTAACTTCACAGGATGCTCTCACAGAATGGGGAGATCAGGGGATGCAGACTGGAGTGAACATGTGAAGAAAATGGTTTCTTCATGCCAGTGAATGCAGAAGAGGAGGCAGTCAAAGCTGAAGCATTTCTATTACTGGAAACTAAGATGTCACTGATCAGAACTGATAAACAGTTTTCCCATCTGAAGCCAGCAGGTCAATTAGCCCTACACATATTTGCTGAGCTTGTGCTCTTTGCCACAGGTGGTCATTTCCTCACTGTCAGCATCACCATGACAATCACATCAGCATTGCCGTCATTGTCGTCCTCCTCATCCCCCACTTGATCAAACCCCAACTACCTTCATCATCATTGTGGACCACCTGAGTGCCAGGCACCAGGCCAGCTTTGATGTCCATGGCAATCTTAGGACGGGAACAGTGTATCCCCACCTCACTCATCAGGACACAGGGAAACGGAAACCTAAGCAGCTTTGTCCAGGAGACAGAGCCAGAATTTGTAGAGTTAGGATGCCAACCTAGGACTTTTCAACCCCAGAGCCCATATTCTTAGCCCTATTTCTGCTCTTATAGTAGCTGTCAGCATGAAAGGGAAAAGTGTAAGAAAATAACAGTAAGACGAACAGTTGAGTTGAAGGAGCTACGGGGTTTCCAGGAACGTGTGGAACTCACCACCTCCTCCTGCAGACCTGATGGAAGGCTCCTCAGGCAGGTGCCCCTGAGGTGAGCCGAGCAGGACAAACAGTTTTCACATAATAAACAGAACATTCCAGGCAGAGGATAAAATGTGTGTGGAGATATGGAGGCATTGATTCCCCTAACAAATATTTATGGAATGTCTTCTCTCCTCTGGGCACTATGTTAAAAAACCCAAGGGCGAATGAAAAAGAACAGTAAATCCAGTAGAGTGAATGGACTGGAAGAAGTAAGACTGGAGACTTCCAGAAAAATAAGTATGCCTAGGAGGAAATGAGAGGCAAATCAATCATTAAGGACATGCAGTTCAAATATCCCTAATCAGAAATCAGAAATGCTTTGAGGGGCTGGAGTTGTGGCTCAGTGGTAGAGCGCTTGCCTTGCATGCGTGAGGCACTGGGTTTGATCCTCAGCACCACATATAAATAATAAATGAATAAAATAAAAGATCCATCAACAACTAAAAAACTATTTTAAAAAAATGCTTTGAGGTCTACAATGCTCTTAAATCCAAAACTTTTTGAGCGCCAACATAATGTTCAAAATGTTTTGAATTGTAGAGTATTTTAGATTTTGGATTTTCAGATTTGAGATATTCCACTGATAAACTCTATGCAAATATTTTAAAATCTGAAGAACTCTGACTTCTGATCTCAAGCATTTTGAATAAGGGATATTCTACCTGTACTTTTGTTATGTTTTATTATTTGTAATGCATTCTACAGAGTGGGCACTGAACCAGTCATTGAATGAATGACTATGTGAACAGCCTCTCTTAACCTTTAAAGCAAACTATTTACCTAAAAGTTCCCAGAGGACAGGGAACATTTGTTCACCACTATCACTACTTTTCTCTGCAGGGGGCACTGAGTTGCACAACTCCAGGGGACCCCATTCACATGGTGGTCTACATAAAAGGTCCCTGCAGTCACCATGTGACCATGCTCCTGGGGGTGAATAGCCTGGTATCTTGGGTTCATGTTTGATGTAGAGATTAATATCTATCAAAAGCAGGAAGGAAGGCTACCCAGAGAATTCTGTCATCTATCCTCTTACTTCTCCAAGGAACATTTCTCAAATCCCTGCTGTAAACCAGCATCCTCATTTTGTAGGTGGAGATGAGATGTAAAGTGCCTGCTCAAACACATATCTGGTTGGGGCCAGAGTAAGGTGGAGCCCAGGCTTCTATTCTACACAGCACATAGTTTCTTTTCAAAGCTGTCAAGGCATGGATTTCTCTAAAGGGCCAAGGATGCTTTTTTTTCAAACTTGTTCTAATTATTTATACATGACAGTAGAATGCACTTTGACACATCATACATAAATGGAGTATAACTTTTCGTTTTTCTGGTTGTGCATGATGTAGAATCATAGTGATCGTATAGTCATGTACGTACATAGGTTAATAATGTCACATTAATTCTACATTCCTTCTTACCTCCCATACCCCTCTCCTTCCTTCACTCCTTTCTACCTAAACTAAAGCAACTCTATTCTTCCATACTGCCCCCCCCCCACTGCCCTTATTGTGAATTAACATCTGCATATCAGAAAAAACATTCAGCCTTTGGTTTGGGGGGATTGGCTTATTTCGCTTAGCATGACATTTTCCAGGTCCAAAGATGGCCTCTTCAACAAATGGTGCTGGGAAAACTGGAAATGCACATGTAACAAAATGGAAATAAATCCCTATCTCTCACCCTGCTTGAAACTCAATTCAAAGCGGATCAAAGATTTAGGCACTAGAACAGAGAGCAGCCTGTGCCTACTACAAGAAAAAGTAGGCACAAATCTCCACTATGTCGCGTTAGGATCTGATTTCCTTAACAAGACTCCTAAAGCACAAGAAGTAAAATCAAGAATCAATAAATGAGATGGATTCCAACTAAAATGCTTCTTCACAGCAAACAAAACAATAATGTGAAGATAAAGGCTATAGAATGGCAGAAAATCTTTACCACACACACCTCTCAGATAGAGCATTAATATCCAGGATTTATAAAGAACTCAAAAAACTTAACACCAAAAAATAAATAAATAAATAACCCAATCAATAAATGGGCTAAGGAAGTGAACAGAAGAAGGATGCATCTTTCCCTGGAAAGTGCAAAGGTGGTGTGGGTTCCACACAGCTGGCAACCTCCCAAGGTAAAGGAAATTGGGAGCTGGTGCCTGGAGTTTTCATCAGAATTTGTGCGTAACTAATTGCTGCTGAAAACCTCTCTCAGAGGGCTCTGGCTTTGCCAGTTTATTTGTTGTTTTTGTTGTTGTTTGATGTACATGACAGTAGGATATATTTTGACATATTATACATACACGGGATGCAACCCATTACAGTTTTTACCCCATTCTTATGATTGAACATGATGTGGAGTTACACTGGTGGTGTATTCATATATGAACATAGGAAAGTTATGTCTCCTCCATTCTTGTCTTTCCTATTCCCATCCCCACCTTCCCTTCATTCCCCTTGTCTAATCCAATGAACTTCTGTACTTCCCCACCCTACCCTCCCTTGTTATGAATTAGCATCCACATATCAGAGAGAACTTTCTACCTTTGGTTTTTTGGGACTGGCTTATTTCACTTAGCATGATATTCTCCAGTTATCAAATGTACAAGTAACAATAAATGTTGGTGAGGATGTGGGGGAAAACATTCACTCACACATTGCTGGTGGGAAAATGTGGTATATATACACAATAGAATATTACTTAGCTATAAAGAAGAATGAAATTATGGCATTTGCCAGTAAATGGATAGAACTGGAGAATATCATGCTAGTTCTTTGAGTAAAGAAGATCCTCCAGATTCAATGAATTAGCAGAATATATACTTAACAGATGGCCAAGCATCAATTCTTACTGACTGAACTAATTTTGAAATTTTGGGGTTTTTCAAACACCTTCTAGTTGCATTTCTTGATTGCTTCCATCCCAAAATTGAGACTGTGATAATATATAGACCTGGGATTAGGGTCAGGAGGTCTTCCACTTATTAGTACTTCCAGCTTAAGCAAGTACCTTGACTCCTCCAGCTTTAGCTTTTTACCTGTAAAGTGGAGCTGATCACTTCTCCTTAGTAACATAGTTTCAGAGGAAACAAAATTCTGAAAAGGGCCTAACTCAATATGGTACAGTGAAAATCTCTTGAGTTTTGAAATCAGACCTTGACATAGTCCATTTTCTGTGGGTATAACAAAATATCTGAAACTGGATAGATTATTCTTTTTAAAAAAAAGAAAGTACAGCTCTAGAAGCTGAGAAGTCTAATCATGGTGCCAGCATCTGCTCAGCATCTGGTGAGGGCCTCCTTGCTGCATCTTCACATGGTGGAGGGTATCATATAGTAAGACAGAATGAGGATGCTAGCTTGGATCTCCCTTCTTCATCTTACAAAGCTACGAATACCATCAATGCCCACCCCACTCACTTGTCTCTGTAATCCTAATTACCTCCCCAAAGTTCCACCTTTAAATACATTAGTATCTAAATTTGCAGATAAATTTCCAGCATGTGAGCTTTGGGGGTTTGGGTCAGGGACACATGCATACCACCAAAGTCATCATAGTTAAATCTAAATTTGTCTCATTGTGAAATTGACAATGATAATTACAATTAGCCCTTCTAGAGAAGAGACCACACACCAGGCTCTATGATGACACTTACCATGGATTGCCTAAATTAATTGACAATAGGGTAAATACCATTGTTGTTTCCATGTTATGGGTGGGAATTAAGGTGATAAAAGACTAAATTCAAAGTTGCCCATTGTAAATCAAAGGTCCAGGATCCAACACAGATTAGCTGACTAAGGAGCAAGGTTTTCAGTCTCTATGCTAAAATTTCCTGTCTTCTCCAAGCATTGGTTTTTTATCTCTAAAATGGGCATAATAACACCTGCTGTTCTGGTTAACAGGGGAATCTGAGTCTATATTTGGGAAGCAGCAATCGCTATAGTCAGAGGTCAGAAATTGCTCTTCTATGCTGCTGGGGTGTAGGTGGTAGTGGTGAGGGGGAGGGGTGATGATGACTAGAAAGGTGATTGGCACTAGATGTTTGTTTGTTTATTTTATATATATATATTGTAGATGGACACAATGCCTTTATTTTCTTTAATTTTTCTGTGGTGCTGAGGATCAAATCTAGTGCCTCACACATGCTAGGCAAGCACTCTACCACTGAACTACAACCCCAGCCTTGGCACTCCAGATCTTAAAAATGACATCTCTTGCTATTATTGGGGAAAGAGATATTAAATAGACAGAAAAACCCCAAAGGGGATATTTTCTCTTCTTTAAAATACAAAAATATGTAATGTCTGTAAAATGGGCCTGATTTCATTTAGAAAGGTATCTTTGATTTCTTTTACTGTTTCTTCCTGTGGCTGGGACTCTTACATAAAAATGAATCTAAGAAATTAAAATGGGTAAGGAGTTTACGACATATGCTGTGGACTGAGAGCAATACAAGGACTCAAAGAGGTTGTTCAACCCATCTTATTCTAGAGTTCGGTAAATAGCACTTTACATATAACTGTCATAAACCCAAAGGACACTGAGTGACTGTTCTACTGGGGGCACAGGGAGCAGCAGGGAGAGCAGGAAGCCATCTCAAATAAGCACTGCTCTGTGGTCTGGGATACCCTAGCACACAAACCAAGGTTGACAATCATTGCCAGAAGAGGTCTGGGCAGGAGGATAGATTCTGAAGGGGAACATGATAAAGACTTCATGGGAACATTTGAGCTGTGCCTAGAAGGATGAGTAAAATTTGGATAGTTGATGTGTAAAAAAAAGATATTCTATATATATCAGATGGTGGGTAAAGCATATGCTCTGGTGGGATGCAAGAAATCATGGACTGTATCAGGCGGAGCCCGCGATACAATGGGGGAGGGGCTTAGTGTTAGAATGCTTGTCTAGCTTGTGTGAGGCCCTGGGTTTAATTCCCAGCATGGAGAGAGAGAGAGAAGGAGATATATAACAGTGGATTAGGACCACATCAAGGAGATGGAGATATCATCTTAATTGATGACTAATTTATGAATTTTTTTTTCAAAATCAGAGTGAAATTTTAGAATGAAACTATATTTCAGAGACATCAGATCAATGAAGAGGTCTTTAGGTGAGACTGTATGGCCAGTTAGAAAATGATTACAAAAATCTCAGTAGAAAACGACTTAAGGGACTAGGGAATATCCACAGTCAGAGATACCATTTATTATGCCTAGAGATGAATAATTGTTTTGATTTTTTCTTCCTCTTCTTTAAGCCTAGAAAAATTCTAGGAAATGAATAGGAACAAGTCCATGACCCTTTTACCCATAATTCCAAAATCTAATAAGCTCTGAAAACCACTAATTTGTCATAACCGTTGCGGTATCAAAAGCCTGAACCAATATGAGACAATTTATGGTCTTTATTAATCCTGCATTAGATGAATATTAGTGTGTTTTGCTGCAGAAATAGTCACAGGTTTGACTACAGCACTCTGCCTCGGCCCACACAGGTGTACATGCACAGCATTATTTGTAATACAAATTCTTTCTAAAATTGGAAATTTTCTGAATTCCAAAACATATCTGGCTCAGCTTTTCATATGAAGATTGTAGACCTAAATTAAAGTTGTTTTGCTGATGTTAAAACTAAATCTTTTGAAGCCAAACAACTTTCCAAAGATTGAAGAACAGAATCCTTATGAAAGAGATGGCTGGAGGGGCTTGGCAGATGGCGGTGCTGACACAGTTTTCCTGTCAGTCACTGGGGAGATAACCATTTGTACAGCCAAAGTGCTGTTAGGACCCTTGGAAAAAAATTTTAATGGCTCTATGAATTGTAATGAATGGATGGAAAGACCTGCATGAAGAGAAGAGCACAGGCAGATAAAGACTAGAGAGTGGCAAAATGATATGATGTTAACTCCATCAAGAGCCCTTCGGTACCAGCATACCTGCTTTTCCTTATTGCCCTACAAAGGCAACTGATATTCTTCATTACTTCCTCGAGTGAAGGCTCTAACCGCAAATGGCTTCGGGGAAGAATAACAACTTTCTTCTTTCTACCCCTTTTGTGCTACACTCTTGGTGTTCTGATCTGTTCACCTGGAAACACAATGGCCCTTTCTGCCTCCCTGCCTTTACCTGTGCTGTTCCTTTAGCCTGATATGTCTTTGGTGCACCCTCTCTCCAATGAAACCCAACTCACCATTCAATTCTACTTCCTCTGGAAATGATTCCTTGAAGAGCTTTGCCAAACTCATTCCTGATTTCACTATGTATCTATGGACACCATATACAGCACTATGTTTAGGTCACTGTTTACATACTACCTTCACTAAATGAGGGTCAAATGTTTTAAATTGTTCTGTTTAGATTGCTTGGCTTTCAGCTGAAGTCATGGGTGGGGGGAGACATCATTTCTGAATTGAAAAAGATGAAGTTTGATGAGAGAGACAGACCAGTGAATGGTTATGATAAGCTAGACTGTGTTAAACACAATGGCAGATCAGCAGCACCACCCTGGGTCTTGGCCCAGACAAGGACCCGAAGCACGTTGTCCAGCCTGGAGGAGGCTAGGAGGTTGGGGGAATCAGTGCCATGAATGAGACTTTAATGGTATTCCAGAAAGCCATTATAGGGATGATCAATGGCACCTAATCTGATTGTATAGGGATATGAAGACAAGAAGGGAATGTAGACAGAAAAAGTGTTGAAGTGCTGGGAAAACAGCAGCACCAGATCCAAGATGGAGGCCAGCAGGAGGCTGCTGAAGGAGCTTGAAGAGATGTGTAAATGTGGAGTGAAACGCTTCCATAGCATCCAGGTTGGTGAAGTTGCTTTATTGACT
Source organism: Geosciurus inauris (assembly GCA_004024805.1). NCBI lineage: Eukaryota > Metazoa > Chordata > Mammalia > Rodentia > Sciuridae > Geosciurus > Geosciurus inauris. Next base: position 28,000 of record PVHX01008743.1, read on the forward strand.
TGGCAAGGGCTCATTGTCCTGGCAACCCTCCATATGATAAGGGGGCCTTCAGAATATTCAACGTTCCAGCAGAATACCCATTTAAACCACCAAAGATCACATTTGAAACAAAGATGTGCCACCCAAACATCCATAAAAAAGGGCAGGTCTGCCTGACAGTAATTAGTGCTGAGAACCGAAGCCAGAAACCAAGACTGACCAAATAATCCAGCCCCTCATAGCACTGGTGAACAACCCCCAGCCCAAACACCCGCTCCAGGCTGACCTAGCAGAAGAATACTCTAAGGACTATAAAACAATTCGCTAAGGATGCTGAAAAGTTTACAGAGAAATATGGGGAAAAGCAACCTGTGCACTAAAATCTGCCGCAAGTATGAGCAGAGACCCCGAGCAGTGCATTCAGACACCCCGCAAAGCAGGACTCTATGGAAAATTGACATGTGCCATTGCCTGGCATTTGCTTGTAGCAGTTACTAACTTTCTATGGTTTTCTTAATCAAAAGTGGTCTAGGTCACCTGTAAAGAAAGGATTAAACATTTCAGATGTCCTAAAAGAGAAAAAGAAAAAGAAAAAGTGTGAAAGCATAGGAGGCCTAAGAATGACTGGCATTGCAGTACTATATAGGTAAGGGGTAAGGTAGGATCAAAGAGTAGGATATCTAAATTGATATGTTGAAGATGATCAATGTATTAGTAATGAAAAAGTCTTAGGCATATCTCTGGAAATCAGTGACTGAGGTGGGGTAGAAGGCAAGATTATCAGAAGTGACACGGGAATATTAGAGGCATTATCTACATGGAATTTGCTTATTGACATGTAGTAGTCAAGGAGGGCAAGGAGTGAACCAGGTGCAAAAATTCCTCAATAAATGAAGGGAATGACCAGTGATATTTAAAAGACCTCAACAGGGAGCAGTGGGCTTAGTTTGGCATCCTCTTCACAGGAGGTGGTGTTTCTGAGGAAGAAGGAATGGTCTGGAAGCTAGGAAAATACTGCCCACCACCTGGCCTGGGAGTAGAGGAGCACGGAAGGATGAAGTCATTCAAGTGAGAGCATCAGAGGAGCACCTCTTCAGGGGAGGCACCAGTTTAAGTTAGAGCAAGAAGGCAGAGAGCACATCCTTAGAAGAGATTGAAGATGTAAGGAATTTTGCTGACCCTTGACCAAGTAGCAGAGAGCAAGCTGGCAGAGAGCTCAGGGGAAGGGATAGGGAGGGAAGAAGAGAAGTGGGATTCAGTTAAAAATGTTAAAGAGGTCTGAGGGGTCTGGAGCCCTGTGTCAACAGACTGGCCTGGCTTTCTGACAATGACCTAGGCTTACTTTAATGCAAGGCACAATGGCCTGATGTCTTAAGGGAGTCGAGTCATGGATGCACTGTTGCCTACTATTTAGGTTTGAGAGTTAGGGGGTTTTACTGATCATCCACAGGGTGTTGTGATGAGGGACAGCAGAGAACAGTTTTGATGCATTAGAGTGTGATAAGCACCAAGACAGAGGAAAGCAGCCCCAGATCTTGATCTTGACCCATGATGCATGCAGGACCCTGTGAGCTGCCTTTGACGTCCTCATTGGGCAGTGTCCTGGCTGGGGAGGGAGGGATTTTACTGGTAGTACCAGGAGCTCTAGATGTCCCGGTTTGGCACTTACCAGGGTCTAGGCTCCTGTCTGAGGGTCAGCAGGAACAAGCATTGGTCTTTATACCTTTGTGATGGAAGCTTCTAACCTTCCCATTCTGTGTCTCTGACCAGGGCAGGTGAGAGGAAATCAATGCTCTGTGCTCTGCTGTTCCTACCCCTGCCCCTGCCCAGGGGGCTTAAGTATTAATCATTGGCATCCTTAATTGAATCCCACTTCTCTTCCATTGTCATATCCCCTGGAGTGGCAAAGGTTGAACTGAAGCCCTTTTATTCATGAAGGGTGACTCAGGTGCTATTTTTAAAAACGTCTACTCCTTTCCATCCCTGGTAGGATTTGATAGCTATTACTGCCTTCCTTCCTGGGCATGGAATTTCTTGGCCTCTGCTGCCCTCTCTGTGCCTTGGATCTTGAGCTTGCATATTCCTTAGGTCAAAAGCATTTGCTCACCAGGAGAGGAGTGTTCAGACATGTGATAAAGCCACACCATCAGCGTTGCCTGAGTTTTTCCATGTAGATGACAATATTCAGCAATTTGCAGAAATTCAAAAACTACTTAACTTTTCCTTTTAAATCAAAAAACATGCATGGAAGTTGCATCGTCTCCTTTTGGAACTTATTTTAAATATGTATTTATGACAGTTTTCACATGCTGAGTCACTCCTGATTTATCAAGCACCTGTGATTCTTTTCCATGTCACCTCGCAGCGTGGTGTGATGTGTGCTATCGTAGATGTGAGTCCGAGGGGTGTGACACAGAAGGAGGTTACTTCTCCACCCTCCACAACAGGCTGTGCTTGGGAGAGCGTGGAACAGCAATTCGTACCATACTTCATAATACTTCATAAACCACAGATAGGGACATGAGGTTCATAAACAGAATTTTTCTGATTTGCAAATTTATTTTGAAAGGGTGTAACACTGAATTGTGTTTAACCCTCAATTGTGTTTTGCATTTTCATTTTCATATCACCTTTTAAATTATATCAAATCAGAACTATCTTGAAAATCCATAGTCACCAAAGCCATGTAATTTATTACACATTTTAAAACCTATGTCAATTTTATCAGAAGCAATGTTTTTCCTATGTCAGTATAAATTTTTTTAAAAAGTCTGAGAGTATTTTAAAAGCAAATGCAGATTGGTTTCCTGGGATTTTTTTTTTTTTTTTTTTTTTGGTACTGGGGATTGAACTCAGGGGCACTCGACCACTGAGCCACATCCCCAGCCCTATTTTGTGTTTTATGTAGAGACAGGGTCTCACTGAGTTGCTTAACACCTCGCCATTGCTGAGGCTGGCTTTGAACTCGCAATTCTCCTGTCTCAGCCTCCCTAAGTGCTGAGATTACAGACTTGAGCCACCACGCCCAGCTGGTTTCCTGGGATTTTAATTTGCTTGTTTTGATCAGGTGATTATTATTTAATTTCTAAAGTGAATGTGACATTCAAAATTGGTTATGAAATTTCTATTAGATAGCCAAAGAATTATAAATTAGAGCTAAAGTTTTAAGTAAGGTACATTAGCAGAACAGCTAAAAGGAGCTCTGGAATCATAGGCTTGGATTCCAATTCCTGTACCACTTTCTATGTAAACTGGGGCATGAGTTAACCTCTCTTTACCCCCAAGTTTACATTTAAAATGGAACTGTTATGGTGCCTGTTTTATAGGGTTGTTGCAGAGATTACTTAAAATAACATATATATGACCAGGCAGTAGTACACAACCTATGATCCAGCAACTCAGAAGGCTGAGGCAGGAGGATTGAAATTTAGAGTCTAGCTTCAGCAACTGAGCAAGATCCTGTCTCAAAATAAAAAGGAAAAAGGCAGAATAGAGATCTGTGGCAAAGTGTCCCTGGGTTCAACTCCCAGTACAAAATATGTGTATGTGTGTGTGTGTATGTGTACACATGTATATATACAGACAAAGTCGATATTATAGCCTTTGTGTTATATGATCGAAAAAATAAAATCAACCAAAAAAATGCTTAAATCTAGGAAAGTCAATACTTGTGTTGAAGGAGTCCAGGACAGTGTATGGCTCTGAAGCCATATTGCACAAGCTCAAATCCCAGCTCTGACCTTCCTAATTTGACCTTGGGGAAGTCACTTAGGCCTTAGTATCCTTGTGTGTAAGCTGGGGACACTGGGCTTAAATGAAGTGCTTAGAACAGTGCCTATTGTCATCATTATTCTTTACATTCCTGTAAAACAAAAACTGGCTGGGAGAAGTTTTTTTCATTGAGTTTTGTTCCCTTAGTTTGACTAAGTATATTCATCTAGCTGTGATAATATTGCGCCTAGAATACTGTGGTGCATACTGGTAACCATTTCCCACTGGTTTCCCATGCTTCTGAAAGAGCAGTTTCTTTGTTTTTCGTGGCTGGTTGCCACCTCCTTCCCATATCAAAGAGATAAGCCTCTTCTGTTTTGAGGACACCACTGTCTTTTATATCAGATTGTTTCCACAATATTTCTGTATTGTTTTGGCCTGTGTTTCCAGATGAGGTATCCGCGGCTTGGGGGGTCCAGATCAGAAGTGCCCAGGCTATTTTCCAGGTTGTATTCTGACATTATTGTGTTTAGATACTTTACTTCAGTGGACATTCTAAGCTGCCTTTACAAAGATAATAGAAGAGAAATTTTTAAATTCTGACCAGTTTTAGTTTGTATGTCATGTGAACCTACTAACTTTTCTAAGCATTCATACACTGATCCATTTATTGACCAAAGACTTTGTGAGCCACAGGGCTAGTGCTGATGATACCAAGATACTATTCTTATCTTCCATGGATTCTGAAAGACTTAGAAATCAAGGATTCATTCATTCACCAGTGTGGCTCAAATATGCTTCCAAGTACTAGAGTTACAGCAGTGACCAGATATTAAAATACTCAGATTGAACCAAAAGGGATTTGTTCTAGATTCTGGAAATTACCAAAAGGCCCAGGGAAGAACTTGTGTGTTACAGCTAAGGGAAAAGTCTCCTGTTCACATGAAATTATTCCAGAGGGAACCCAGGGATGCTACTGTCCATTGCACAGTAGGCAGCCTCAGCCTTGGCTGCTCCCCAGGGACACACGCTTGTGGTCATCTCCTCACTTCCTGTGGACACCTCTGCTTGGAAGAATTCCAGCCAAGAGAGTGCCTGGGAAATGTGGCTCTGAGATTTACGGTCCCTGCACTAGAGGAAGGTTCACTCTCTACACACAGCGTAAAATAGGCAGGGCAGTTGCTGCTTTACATGGAGTGGTCATGAAAGATGTGTCATAAATCACATTTAGCTAATCTAGAGTAAGCACATTGGTAGTTTGCCTTCCACATTGAAGATTCAGGCTGCTACCTTCAGAAGAGCTGGCCTCTACCCCATGCAGCCTCTCCCTGTGGACACTGGGACTCCACTAAGGTAGAATTGCTCTTTCTTCCATATTATTTCACCCTGTTCTGCCTTGTTTGTGCTGCCCTCTCTGGGCCCTTTTCCCACCATTCTTTGCTTGGCTGGCTGTTTTAGCTAAGAAATCTTCTTCAGGAAGCCTTCTTTGTACTTCTATGTCACATCTGAGTCTCCTTTATGTTCACCTAAGTAGAGTTTGTGCTACATATTAATAATTTCCTGTGTTATATTAGAACAATCTGTTCATGTTCCTCTCCCTCATTCCATGAGCTGTAAAAGGTCAGGGATGCCTTCTTTCATCTCTGTACCCTCAGTACTTGGCATAGAGTAAGCCACCAATATGTATTTTGAGATGACACAACTTGAATTTTGAAAAAGCAGGAATTGCTAGTTCAATAAATTGGGAGGAAGATAGGCATTTCAGGCTGAGCAAACAGCACATTCAAAGGCACAGGGTCATGAAAAAGCAAAACAGGTTTAGAAAAATGTGCACAATTCATTGAGTTGAAAAATGTCCACTGGGGAGGGGCCAAAATGGCATCAGAAAATTAACAGGGATTAGGATGGGTCTTGGGTGCTAAGCAAAAGTGTTTGAGCTTTTTGAGCTTATTTGAAAGCTTCGGGAAGCCAAATTGAAGGATTTTAAACACATAAAGGACTTATGTGATCAGATTTGTGTTTTTAAACAGATTTGTCTAACAGCTGAGTAAATGCAGGATTAGAAGGGCTCAGGGTAGAAGCAGAGAGACCATAAAGAAGTCATTCCAAGCAATGAGTGAGACAGACCTGAAGGCAGTGGCAATAGCAAGGAGGAGCAGACTTGTGGTCTGCTTAAGGCTAAAGATCAGTAGGATCGGGCTGCCTGTGTAGCTCAGTGGTAGAGCACTTGCCTAGCATGCACGAGGCCCTGAGTTCAATTCCTAGCACCTCACCCCACCACACACACACACACACACACACAGATTATATATATATATATATATATATATATATAATCTCACATATATACATATATGTATATATACACACATGTGTGTATGTATGTGTATATATACACATAATTATATAGATAGATATTCCTACTGGTGGGAGTACATGTTGAGGGGGGTGGATTTGGAAGATTTGGGGACTGATTTGCAGAAAAATGAAAACTGGTTTAACAGAAAACTCCTCAGCTACCTCTCAGAAACTCTCCTCATGCCCTCAACCCTGAACTCCCACCTGTAGGTGATAAATGACAAAATGTATCACATCTGTTCCCATCTACAGAATGGAGAGGAAAAATCTAGACATTCATGCTTGAAGAGGCTTTGGAAGGCACCCAGGCAAATCTCTAATTTGGTGCATGACTGAGAAAAGGAATGATTTCTCCACTCCACCTCTGAAAATCAGTAGCCAGCATCTAGTCCAGTCTCCATTGCATCTTCTATTTAATTCTCTATTCAGCACTCATCTCTAACATTTTCTGTGTGTTTGCTTGATTTCTCTCTCTCCCTGACATTATGTTGTCATATGTAAGGGCAGAGTCCTTGACAATATCAAACAGTGTTCTGTCTATAGAGTGGACACTTAATGAAAATTGGTTGAAGATGGAATGAGTCAGGTACAATCAGGTCTGCCCATAACCCAAACCTTTGATCTCTGCACAGGACCTTGGTTTGTAGGTTATCAAATATTCTATTTCCTGTTAGGACTTTACTCAATCAGCCCCACAGAGATTAAAATCTATTGAGCAATAACATTGTAGTTCACACAGCTTCAGATAGGAAGAGCTAAACATAAGCATTATTGTATGACTACAAAAATATTAGTCATTGACATAAGCACACCAGTTAGGAGGGCTGATATAGAAAATAAGTGTTGGTGAGGGCACAGATAAATTTTGGAATCATTTTAAACTGTTGGGAATGTAAAATGGCACAGTTGCTATGGAAAACAGTGTGGAGGTTTCTCAAAAAAATTAAAAATAGAATCACCATGTGATCTAGTGATTCCACTTCTGGGAATAGACCCAAAAGAACTAAAAACAGAATCTCAAAGAAATTTCTCTATACCTAGGTTATAGCAGCATTATTCACAATTGCTAAAGCAGATATCTGTTTTATGGTTCTTGTTCAACCCAAGTTTTCCATCCATGGATGAAGAATAAACAGAATGTTTATATATATATATATGTATGTATGTGCCTATATATATAATCATTCAATCTAAGAAGCAAGGAAATTCTAATATATACAGCAACGTGACTAAACTTTGAAGCTATTGTGCTAAGTGAAATAAGCCAGTCACAAAACATTAAATGCTGGATGATTCCATTTATAGGAGATAACTAGAATAGTCAAATCCATAAGGAGGGAAACTAGAGTGGAAGTGCGGAATGTAGAGCTCTCATTTAATGGGTACAGAGTTTTAGTTTTGCAAGATTAAAAAGAGTTCTAGAGATTGGCTGCACAAGTGTGAATCTACTTAACACTGCTGAATTGTATACTTCAAAATGGTTAAGACAGCATATTTTATGTCATGTGTGTTTTGCCACAATTTAAAAAATATTTACCACTGAGGTGTGCATATCTGTTATTTTATTTATCCTTACAAGAACTCTGAACTGTTATTAGAAATAGAAGTTCTATTTTATAATGAGGAGAATTAGGCTCAGAGAAGTAAAATGATTTGCCCAAGGCACATAACAGGAAAGGGCCAGGATGAGATTCACTGAGGTCTCCTGATTTTATGCCCAGTGAAGGCTCCTGCCATGTCCAGGGACAGGGAGTACAACTGAATTAACTTGTCTGCTGGCTTAAGTGTAAGAAATCAACTCTTAGCAGTTTGTGGAGAGTGCTGTAAAAGTGTCCATGGGATGTGGGTGTGTGGGTGAGAGAGTGAGAAAGAAAGGAGAGAGAAATCCAGCATGCAAATGCAAGCCAGCTCTCAGACACCTGCCTTAGGTGTCTGGTTCACTTTCCCTCCCTTCTTAAATCTTCAGAGGGCAGGTGTGAGTCAACTATAAACAGTGAGAAAAGGTCACCCAACATTCCCTCGGCTGCCAAGCTAGGAAGTCCCTGACCTGGAGACGGTCTGTGTACATGAAGTTAGAAACCTGCAATGTGATCTGGAGAGAGTAGTGGCTCTTACTTTTTGAAAAGGTTCCATTAGATGTCCCCCTACCTCCTCCAAAGGCAAAAGATGATGAGATGCACTTACACAAATAAATGAGATCTAGTGGGAAAAAGGGGGGCCATAGGAAGGGCATGAAGCAGGAGTTAAGCCCAAACCTCCCTGGCTGGATACCAACCAGTCACTGCTCCTGGGCCCTTTCTCTAACCCCAGGCTCCAGTTGACATCACCACCATCACTTTCAGACACTGAATCTGAGCCCATTTTAGAGGGAAGAGTAGATCTCCCAAGGGGAGCTGAAACCACCACAAGAGGATCATCAAGCTTTTATTTGTCCCAAGCCTATTATGTGTCTGGCAGTGATGGACGCTTTACATATGTGATCCCTGATCCTTCTGCCATTTGGCCATTTTTATGATGTAACTACACTTAGAGGGAAAATCAAGTTTCCCAAAGTACTTGTCTAGAGTTTGAACACAGGCCCATCATTTCACAACTTGTTCTTTTCTCCACTCCATAGTGTTAAGTGCTGCAGCCAAGATGTATAGAGCCACGGAAGTACCAAAGAGTCTCGAGAAGCTGTTAGCTCTGCCTGGTCCTCCCCCGAGGAAATCTTGATGGAGTGGTGGATGTGGAAGTGCAAAGAAGAGTTTTCCTGTAGATAGCAGATGGTGTGTGGCAGGAACACATGAGGAAAGCCAGGGGGGTGGAAAGCACGAAGTTTCTAGGGAAATTATCAACAGCCCCATTTGGTGTAAGGGTAGTTGTGTTTTGCTGTGGTTGGGCATCATAATTCCACTATTTTCTAAGCTGTGAAGAACATTATGAGGAACCTTGCTGTATGAAGCAGTTGATAACATATAGGCAGTGGGAAGCTATTAGAGGTTTGTAGCAAGGGGCTTCTTGGTTAGTATCTATTAAGTGTTCTTTATGTGCTGGGAAAAAATTAAACATAGCTGAAGTGGTTGAAAGAGGAGACCATCATTTTCTTTCCATCTCACATAGCCAGTAGCATTACTGACAGACATTGGCCAACAAGTAAGCAATTGGATTACATCTGCCATTAGAGCTCCTTAACATGTACACTGAGGTCACCTAATCACACTGGCTTTTTTTCCCCTGGAATAGTGAGGTTTTTTGTTTTGTTTTTATGCTTTAGGAAGGAGTGAGAAACTTCAAGGAACTTCGAGCCAAATTTCAAGAGTTTGATGCTCCAACTCTTCTAGGACCAATTAAATTCCCAGCAGGTGTTTCTCATAAGGGTGAAGTGGTACGCCCATGGCCAATCCAGATCCTAGCCAAGGGAAAACCTCTCTCTTCCAACCACAGTCAGCCCTTGTCATATTCTTGCAGTGGTGAGTCTCTGCCTCATAAAACCCAGAAAACCAAGGTGGCTCAGAGGAGTGAAATTCAGAAAAGTGCAAGTTCCCCAGGACTTCCAGCAAAGTCTACTGTGTGTTCCTCAGGAAACTTCCAGAAGGCCTCTTTGCTGTTAGATATGACTGGATCAAACACCAAGATAACAGCCAAGGAGAGAGTGATGGTATCCAGCAGCTTCAGAGACAAGCTCAGGAACTGGGAGAAGGTTTCCTCTCAGAGAAACGAGACTTCATCAACCCTTCTCCTTGCTGATTGTGGAGGGAAGGCCTTCCATTTGGAAGGGCAAAAAAGCATGGGGCTTGCCTCAGAGAAGCCCAAGGAAAAGCTAGAAACCAAAGGAGCCCAGACCTTTCCTTCTCAGAGGCACTTGATGGCCCAAAGAAAATCATTTACCACTTCTGAAGACCCTTCTTCTCTACTTTCTCCATGTGGCAGGAAGAGCCAGGAAATCCCCAGTCCTGAGAGGAGTCTGTCAGGCAGTACCTGCCAGCCTGTTTACGAGTGTGAGCTTGCTAGCCAGGCCCCAGGTAAGAAGTGGACTGGGAAAGGGCCATTATGTTTTTCTAATGAAAGCCTATTGATTTGAAGTGGTCATGTATGTGACCGGGGCAATGTAGCCTGAGGATTGTAGGCCTGTCTGTTAAGTTAAAGTCTCAAATTTGGGTCACATGCTTAATCTCTTGGAATTTATTGTAATGCAGTTTGGGCATCCTGGATAGGATTCTTAGACCTGGTTCTTATGCAAATGCAGGAACTCAGGCAATCTACAAACTTCTTAGAGCCTGATCTGCTCTCCCACAAATCAGAGCTGTCACCAGACTTTGTTAGTAAATGTCACAACCATTTGGGGCCAAAAACTGAGGTGTGAAGCTGTTCTTTCTTCCCTCTCATTCTTGGCGTTGAATCCATCAAGCAGTGCTTGGTTCTACTACAAAGGTGAATGCAGAACCCCTGGACTTCCATATATCTCTGCCCCCTGCTCTTGCCACACCATCATCTGTCACCTTGACCATTGCAGCAGCTCTGCTGGTCTCCCTCTTTCTCTACATTCTTATGTTCTGTTCCCTTCCTAGCAGGCAGAGTGAGCCTGCAAAGCATAAATCAGATCACATCATTCTTCTGCCCAAAGTCAACTCCCACCATTAACAGGGATTCATGCAATTTGGTCTTTGCCTACTTCTTGTCCTCTCCTCTCGTGCCACATTGCCTTGCTGATCCTTATACCATGCTGGTTCCTTCCCAGCTCTTTGCCCCTGTCAGTCTCTCTGCCTAGAACACTCTTTCCCCAGGTCTTTGATATCTTGCTTCCTCCCCTTATCAAAGTCTCTATTCTGAGTGGTCCTTTTTGATCACTAGTTCTACTACCCTTTGTCATTGTATATTGCTTTGATGCTTTCCATATCATTTTTTCTTACCTGATACATTGTTATGTGTTTCCCTCAATAAGACATAAATTACAAGACAGTGAAGACTGCCTGTCTTACCACCATATCCCCAAAAGAATATGGCCAATGAGCAAGTCTCCAAAAAGTACTGATTAAATGATTGACTATAAGAATGGATCAATCAATGGAGGAATCTCCTGCTTACAACCCCATATGGTTTCTCTGACATAGTCCTCATGGCCCTGTTCTCTGATCCTTGCTGTGTGTCTGACTTTTCTCCTACCTCTCTTCCCCTAGCACACTATCCCACAGTCAACAGGCCAGAGAGATCTCTAGAATTCTGTTTGTTGCTTGTCATTAGTCTCCCCTTAGTAGAATGAACATTCCTAAATACAGAACTACATTTGTTCTTGTTTTCAATTCTATCCCCAGCTGCCAGAACAATGCCTGAAAAATAGTAAATAAACAGTTATTGATTAAGGGATGGGGAAAAGAGGAAGGATAAATAGAAATAAAGATGGATAGGATAAAACAAAGAAGAATAGATCCTACTGGATGGAACTATTGAGAGAATTAAACGAGATAACTCATGTCAATTGCTCAGCACAGTGACTGGTAAGAATTAGTTAAAAAGTGATAGTTTATTTTCACTAGGTCTTCTCCCTAATTTGATTAAGAGTGAAATTTCTGACACTGCGACTTATAATTAAAGACTAAGAAGAATCTGGACCAGGAATTTGGCCCTGGGCTTCTGGGGATATGATCGTGGTAGGGCAATAAAAATGTTTTCTGTCCCCTCTCAGCTCACAGTGTACAAGAAGGTCTCACAGGACAGGCAAAACTCAATTCACTTCTTTAGATTTTTTTGTAGATGACCTATATAGTCAACTTCTGTATTATGTAAACCAAAGCTCAAGGCATTTGGGTTATATAAGAATTTGTGTTATTTTTACAAGAGGCAGATCAGATTTTCATATACAGTAATAGAATTTCTTTTGGAATTGGACTTACAAGTACAGAAGGACAAATATATAAAATTGGGAAAATTCCTGGACATAAAGTCAAAGGTGCCAAGTTCCATAAAGTCAGCATTGAAGCCAGTCCTAGGCTATCAGCTCTAGTGATCAGAGATCAATTCTTATCTCTCTTTATAGTCCCTGCCATGTTATTTGCACACCGTGTGTTTGAGGAATCCTTTCAGTGAATAGCTACAGTTTGTCTTTGCTTGGTGTGAGAGGATCAGTATGACATAATCCCTGCCCTCCAGAGCCCAGTTAATGGGAAGTTAGACCAGCCTCTCTGATAAGCCATGACTCTGAGATAGGGGCATTAAATCAGATAGGCTTGCAAATCAGAGAGTGGTTCATTTTTGACTTGATTGCTAGAGAAATCAAGGGAAGCTGTCATTTGGCAACAGAGCTGTAGAAAAATGAATCAAAGTTTGACAGTGAGGGAGTAGCACCTCAGAACCAGGAATGACAAGAACAAAGTCTTGGAGATAGAGGAGACTTTTAAAATCAACCCTGGAGAACTGGGAAGCCAATGGTGTGAGTGAGAGATGCTGGGACTGAAGGCTGAGGCAGTCAGATGACACCCGTGTTTTGGTCAGCTTTTCTGCTACTGTGACTAAATCATCTGACCAGAACAATTGTAAAGGAGGAAAAGTTTATTTGAGGACTCACGGTTCTACAGGTCTCAATCCATAGAAGTCTGGCTCATTCCTTGGGGCTAAAGGTGAGACAGAACATCATGGCGGAGGAATGTGGCAGAGGGAAACAGCTTACATAGTGATCAGGAAGCAGAGAGAGACTCCACTCACCAGGTACAAATACATACCCCATGGCCATGCCCCAATTCCCACCTCCTCCAGCCACACCTTACCAGCCTTCAGTTACCATTCAGTTAATCCCTACTAGGGGATTAATTGACTGATTGGATTAAGGCTATGGCCCAATCATTTCTCCTCCAAACCTTCTTGCATTGTCTCACATGTGAGCTTTTGGGGGACACCTCACATCTAAACCATAACACTGTATGATAAGGAAAGAATCTGGAGACATAGTTGGGGCCGTGTGGTGTTGAAACAGTAGAAGATGGAGTGAACAGGTTCTGTTGAGGAAGTCTTCAGGGCTGTGGGATGGGCGGCATGTGCTGGTTTGGGTTTGGATTGGGACACTCTGGGTGCTGCACGGAGAATAGATTGGAGAGGAGTGAGACTGAGTTTCACCTGACGAGCCATGAAATATAAATAATAACCTATGTGTTTTCCTGTCTGTCTCAGAAAAACAACCAGATATCAAGGATCACCAGTTTCCCAAAACGAAACCACTGCCTTCCATTGAGTCCCTGGGTCCTCCTCCCCAAAAGCCATCAAAGCCCCCCAGCGTGAACCTCCAGGCCTTCCAGAAGCAGCCAGCTTCTATTGCCAAGACCCAGAATGAAGGTAAGGATAAACATGGGGCCCCACACACAGCCAGCCAGAAGTCACGGCTCTGGTATCTGTATCCCCAATGTCACCTCCCTGTCCAATGCCACCACTTTTACTCCATGGGACTCCACATTTATCACTGCTTACTCTCATGTTCAGGCTGTGGCAGTTTGCCTATGAAGTAACAAATCTGCAGAAATTGGCCCCTTATCGCTCCTGGGCCAGCCCGCTTCCCCTGAGAGCTTTGCATTTGATCACTGGGAATCTGTCCAAGAGGAAAAAAAATGAAAAGTCACCGAACAGGGAGGCTATGAGGCTTTGCGTTCATTGCAAAACCTGTGTTGCCAACACAGTCCGCACAGGAAAAGAAAAGGAATTGAAGAGAGAGAGAGAGCAAGTGTGAACTTGACCTAAGGTTCTTAAGAGGTCCCCTTCAGGCTCTTGTGATCTGCCTGCACTAATTAATTACAGCGTCCCCCGCCCCATCCAGGAAGAGAACCATCCTTAGAAGTCATTTTTCTTTGCCATTTTGTGTCTTGCTCTGCTATTTAAAGGAATGTCTCGTGTCTCACCACAGGCTAATCTGTAGATGTTCAAAATGCCTTTGCTTATATTCACTCTAATGAAACATAAGGGGACCATACACTTCAGGGCAATATGTAATACTGTGCTAACATTTGTTTTTTCTGTGGCCATCAGCACCAACAGATGGTACTTTGAGAGGGCTAATGCAGTCTTTGATTGCTCATTTGACTGCTTTGGGCAGCGTTATGGTTGAATTTCTCTAATTCAGTGGTTCTCAAACTTGAGCATGCATCAGGATCACCTCGAGGATGTGTTAAAACTCAGGTTGCAGGACCCCATTCCCTGAGTTTGGTTCAGTTGGTCTGAGATAGAGCCTGAGAATTTGCCTTCTGTCAAATGAACAAGAATGCTGATGTTGCTGGCCTAGGGACCACACTTTGAGAATCAGTGCTACAAGTCATCTTAAGTCTTCTCCTAAAAGAAAATGCTATACAGAAAGATAGAGGTTGTGTAAGTACCCTTTAGCAATATGGCAGCCTCCACATCAAGGAAGCCTAAGTGTGATTCAGGTCCCAAACCATGTCTCTGAAAGGGAAGATGCTTGTCAACATAGAACAAAGCATTAAGTCCTTTATAACAAAAGGGACCTTGTAGAGCCCAACTTCTTAACCCATTAGTATTCACGCAGTCTCATTTTGCTTATCTGGAAAATGGGGACAATTATATCTCCAATCTCAGGATTATTGCAAGAACAATAAGGTGATGCCTAGAAAGAACTTAGTAGTGCTTGACATCCCAGTAAGTAAACCTGTGTTATTTCAACCACTCATTGAGCAACTAGTGCCAGTCCCTACAATGGAAGCAAGAGATGGAGATAAATCCTACCGAGTTTCTGGTCCTCAAATAGGTCCAACTCTAAGGCAAGAGACTGTACCCATAAATAAACACCATAAAGTAAGAGTGAGTGTAACTTGTAGGGACAGATAAACCACTCCTCCCCCTGGGTGCTATGATGAGAGTGGGGTGTTTGGGAACACAGGTGAACTGATGCTCCACACCTGGTCTCTGGGATCCAGCCATGTCATGAGCATCATTCACTTTAGCCAGGCTGCTGCCAATACTTTTTTTTTTTACTTTGCCTCTTTTCTTGCAGCAACCATAAAACAGGGCTGCCTACCTCCGGACAGGTGAGTACCTGCTCCTTAATTATGTAGGAGTATAGACCATCAACCAGGCTTCTTAGCTTGCCTAACAGTAGGCAGAAAACACAAGTCAAATGTCTGTCCTCCCTACAAGAGTTGCAGGAAAAGCAGATTTAAAAGTGACAACCTGCAACTTTTGTTTTAAAAGAAAGATTAAATAAACTGCATTTAACTACGGTGCTGCCATTAAGTTGCAGAGAAGGTCCTCCGAAGTACTGTTTTTTATTGTACAGATGGGTTCAGTAAATGGAAGCATTAGCTTCCATAGTCATAAATCCATTTGGAGGTTAAAGAATGCTCTGGGCAGCTGCGATGTTAGGAATCGGCAATGGTGTAAAGGATGTGCTATTTCTGATGTGCTGCTTTGAAGAATTTTGCTGTGGAAGTGTCAGTTCATTAATTTCCCCAACCAAATCATGAGCCCTTTGAAGTGACATGCATTGAGCTGGCTACTTTTTACAGACTTTCTTATTTAGTTGTCTCTGGAGCCTTTGCAAAGTTGCTACTGTTGTCCTGGTTTTATAGCTCAAGACACTAGAGTCCATGAAGTTTTCCACTTGCTAAGGCACAAATCCAGCCCAGATAGGCCCAGATTTAGTTTAACTATAAGCCTTGCCTCCCTCAAAAAGATGTTCTTGTTTGCAATAACATTAGTCTTAGAAGGGGAAGACAGCTGAAAAACAAATAATCATATTATTGATCCATTCATCAAAGGTTTATAATCAACTGTATTACATTTGTAGCAGAGGTGGTTACAAGATTTGCACCAATAAGCAAATGGTCACTACTTGGGAGTGTCAGGGAGGGCCAGGGAAGTCTAAAGATGTATCAGCTATCTATTGCTACATTAATACTACTTGATAAATGCAAACCTTCAATGATAGCATACAATATGAGTCTGTAGGGTACAGTTGATCTGGACTTGCTGGTATGTTTGCAGTCTTCTGTGGACTATCAGGCAGCTTTTCTGATTCTGTCTAGGGCTGCTCACATGTCTGGGGGGCAGCATGCAGCTGGCTGATCTAGGATTGCATTGAGGCAGGGATAACTGAGCACCTTGACTTGGCACCACTTGTCTCTTATACTCCAGCAAATCATCCCAGAAATGTTCTGGCAGTGGCAACAGCCAATCAAGACAATCCCAATAGACTGTGTTCTTATATATTTTAAAGACTTTGCTGTGTCATATTTGCTAACATTCTATCACTCAGAGCAACTTAGATGGCCAAGGCCAAGGTCAGAGTGGAAAGGCACTGAAGGCTTACATGGCCAGTGACAGGGATCTAGAGAGCATAAAGAATAGGGGCACGAATCCAGTCAACTCATCAATCAAAAGGAAACACCTGACATGAGTACTGAGGCTGAATGATGACGTGGGAAGGGGCGCTCCACAGGCAGAGGCAGGCGGTATGAAGTCACCTGTCTTATGTGTGCGTCTAGAGTTAAGCAGAGTTAGAACATAGAAAGTCTAGAAAGGGAATTGCGGTGTAGATAGGAGTCACATTGTGGAGCAGCCTGTACACCAAGGGAAGGTAAGACACTCTTGTTCAACAAGGATCTGACTGTGTAGCACTAGACTTCGTTCTTGTGCTCCTAGTTGAGTGGCCCTTTTGAAAGAGTTGAGTGTCCTAAGCACAAGGCAAGTCCATGGAGCTGCGTGTATGTGAAAGGGAGAAAATGGTGCTGATGGCTCAGGCATGGTGCACACCATGCACCCAGCACAGTCCCTGCCATGACTGCTGAAGAGACACTGTGCCCTGCTAGGGTGGGGGGCCTAGGTTGTCTCATGGCTGTGATGCCATGACCATCTCAGCATGAGCATGCGTGTGCTGCAACTGTGTTGTTTTTGCATTTTTCCTACATTTTGGCAGTGACATATGATGCCACTAGCACTGTAAATGCAAAAACAGCAAGCCACAACAACAGGAGGAACAAACTTGCCGTCCTGTGCTGGGTGGGAGAAAGAACTCAGTCTCCGACATGGTGCTATCTTTCCTAAGGATTTACAAGGGCAGTTTTGACCATTCTGTCCTTTTACGTTGACTTTATAATACAGCTCACATCTGAAATGAGGTTTTGTTTTATATTGATTATGGTATGGGCCAAAGTATTGTAGTAATGAAAGATGAGATAAAGAAGGGCCAGAGTTCTTAGGGGTGACTTCATGGAAGACGAAGTAATCCGAGCTGTGTCCTGTGCGATGAGTAGGGATTAGATAGGTTTACTCATTTGTTCCTTTTCAAGATACTGTAAGGTGAGTCCAGGTAGGTTCTTGTTCCTAAAAATAACCATATTCATGGGTGGGTGGGTGAATGGGTGAGTGGATGGATGGATGGACAAACAGATCAATGGACAGTCAAGATGGAGACAGAACATGATTGAAAATAGGGATGTAGTGATAAAGAAGAGAATATAAATAGAAAGTATTCTGATATGGAAAAATGGATAAGATTGAATCATGTAATCAGCCCTCCATATCTGTGGGTTCTGAATTCATGGATTCAACCAACCTCAGATGGAAAATGTTTGGGAAAAAAGTTTTGTCTATACTGAACATGCAAAGATGTTTTTCTTGTCATTATTCTATAAACATTTTTCTTGTCATTATTCTATAAGCAACTTTTCATGTAACATTTACATTGTACTAGGTATTATAAGTGATCTAGAGATGAGTTAAGAATACTGGCGATCTGGCCAGACGTGATAATCCCCGTGGCTCCAGAGGCTGAGGCAGGAGGATTGCGAGTTCAAAGCCAGCCTCAGCCACTTAGCAAAGCCCTAAGCAACTCCACGAGACCTTATATCTAAATAAAATATGAAAAAGAGCTATGGATGTGGCTCTGTGGTTGAGAGCCCCTGGGTTCAATCCCCACTACCAAAAAAAAAAAAAAAAATACTGGAGATCTGTATAGGTTATATGCAAATTCTAAGCCATTTTATATGAGGGACTCAGGCATCTGCAGATTTTAGTATCCGTGATAGGTCCTGGAAACAATTCCCCGGTTGCTGAGGGGCAACTATATGTTAAATGAGGTTTGGACTTTGTCTTATCAATGTTAGTTTGAATACACAAATGCCATGATGCCCAATAGCCTTAGGTACAATTTCCATGGAAACTGGTACTTGTTTGGGAAGATCATCTCCCATGTTCAGGAGATGCCTATATTAAATTTAGAAAATAGATTTTAAAATAGAATACATAATAGCATTACTGCAAAGGGATTTGGCATTATTGAATGTAGCCAGGGCACATAGTACAAAATTAATGAAAGCCTGGGAATCTAAACACTACATTTAATACCTGTAACCTTGAGCATGCTTTAACCTCCACAGACCTCAGTTTCTACTTCTGTAAGAGAACAATGTTTATCGGACCTAATTCATAACATTGTGGTGAGGGTTAAATGAAATAATACCTGTAAAGAATTTATTGCAGTGGTTGGCATCTGGAGAGTGTCTTACTTGGCTATTATATAACTTCCCACCAAGGATGAACAATCCAGGCTTAGAACCCTCATCTCCAAAAATCCATTGATGGGGATCACAGTATGGAAATTTCAGTATTCCTCTTTCTTGGGGCATATTTTATTCATTCAACACATAGTTACTGAACATATACTATATACCAAGTACCTTTGTCTATAAATAGAGAAGTAGACAAAATATTTTACATGTATCTGTGCACAACTGTGTTTTTGTTTACTTAATTCAAAGTCCTTCAAGTTGAGCTGGAGAAAATATTGACCTCCATACCCCAAACTCCCAAGCATCTCCAAGATCTATCCGTGGCACAGCAGACAGTATCTTCACCTCTCCTTTACATGACAGCCCTTAAAGCATCTAAGGCCTACATTCTTCTCCAAGTTAACTCTCATTGTTCGCAACCATTGTTCATAAAAGAGGAGGCTCTGGGTTCTAGCTATATTTCTATAGATGCATGTTTTAACCATCTTGTTAATGACTCAGTGCCTCTACAGAAACTATCTTTCATTTCTGGGCTTTCTCCTCTTTTGTATTAAACCTGAGAAGCAGTGTTGCATCACAGAGCAAGTACAGATCTGAAGTCAGATTAATACAGGTTCAAACCCATCATCCGCAGTGTAGATGAGTCATTGCAACCATTCAGAGCTTTGATATACACATCTGTAAAATGGACACACAGTAATAGTGTTTCCTTCATAATGCTATCATGAAGATCAGTGAGATAAAGTGTATAAAGTGGGGCATATACAGGAGACTTGAGTCTTGTTTTTTTTAACCCTTAGCTTCTCCTTCCCTTGTTGTCTCTGAAATATTAATATCTCATGAGCTCCCAACAGAAGTGGCTGTTTAGAATGCATCACTCTCACATAAACCAAGCTGGCTGGCATCCCTTTTTATGAATAAGCAGCCATGGGCTTTGTGTAAACAAAGCAGGTTGGTCCCAAGGCAGTCGTCAGCACTGGGCCTATGTCAGGACTTGGCAGACTTGACTAATACTTATTCATGAGCTATACATTTGACTTCTCTCCATTAAGTGGCAGAGGGTAGTCCTGACTCAGGGAAAGGAGAGGCTGTTGATTTCAGGAGTAGAGAAGATGCAGATGTGCAGTATTTCAGACAAGTACATGAAGAAATTTCAGACAAGTATTTCTGCAGGTACATTCTTGGGAGTTGTATCATTTTCTCACTTGAACTTTTTAATCTTGCATTGTACTTTTGAGGAAAGTGTTTTAAAACTAGTATCTGCCTATTTTGAGTCATCTGGACGGCTCTTTCATTTTTAATACTTTGGAATGTACTTTTGTATCTGTGTTTTTAACAAGTCTACCCCATGCAAAGTGGAAACACAAAAGCCTTCTAGGGCTGGGTGGTCATGTGACTGTGTCTAGGACTGCGTGACACAAAGGAGGCAGCTGAACCTGTGAAAGTGGGGTTCAGGTGCCTCACCTCAGGCATTCAAGTAAAATAAGGATAACATCAGTAACAGCAGCACTGTGCCCAAATAAATGCTTTTTAAAATAGTGACAAATGCTATAGAGGATTATTTTTTAGAGTATTAGCATAATAACTGGAAATTGGGAGTAACTAAAGGACATTTAGAATGATCAAGAAAGGTCTCTATGAGGTGGTAACATTTGGCTTGAGACCTGTATGATAAGAACCCAGTTTTGTCATAGGAAAATCTAGAACATTCCAGGAGATGGAATAGCTACTGTAAAGTCTCAAAAGGAGAACCATCCTCAGCATGTTTGAAGAACCATAAAGGATGGTATCATGGTGAAAGCCCAGTGAGCTAGGGGCTGGTGGTGGAGAATCTTATGAGTCATGGGGTGAAATTAGGGTTTACTCTAAACGCATTGGGAAGCCATTGGGGAGTTTTAAGCCAGAGTGATGTGAGCTGACGTTTTTTTAAAAAATCACTCTGGAAGTATCCAGAGTATAAGTAATAAATTTAGAAGGAAAACACGTGGAGTCAGGAAGACCCTAGGAAGCCATCGCGACCACAGTAACAAAAATATTCTATTGTGTTTTACATATAGAATTCCATTTATAACAATCCTAAGAATTAGATGTTTAGATGAGGACAATCAGAGAGAGTTTAAGTAACTTGACATGCATGGGGTGGTAGAAATGAGATAAAAGAAATTAATGGATTCAAGATCTATTTTGGAGGAAAACCAGCAACCACTCGTTCAGCGATGGGATAGGAGATGTGAGGGAAAGGGAGGAATATAGGCCAACTGCTAGGTTGCTTGCTGTTTTCCTCATCAATGCAAAGTGATGTGCTTGGCTCACAGCCCACACTGAGGACAGAACAGGAGTGCCTCTTCCCAGAGCTGTTTCGGATTGTTTTCTTCATAACAACAACACCCAAAGTAAACCAATGTGCCTTTGTGCACGTTGACCAGTGTCTGATAGCTAGTTTTTGATACTGTTTTTTTTCCCCCTTTTGACTAGGGATTGAACCCAGGGGTGCTTCCACTGAGCCACATCTACAGCCCTTTTCTGTATTTTATTTAGAGACAGCGTCTTTCTGAGTTGCTAAATGCCTTACTAAATTGCTGAGGCTGGCTTTGAATTCACAATCCTCCTGTTTTAGCCTTCCAAGTTGCTGGAATTATAGGCATGCACCACTGCACAGGGCAGATGGCTAGTTTTTAAGTTATTTCTAGTGCTCTTTCCTGAATGGCCACACTGCAGGTAATTAAGATGGCACAGATCTGATCTGAGTGACCAAAAACAAAGGAGGCTTCTCCTACTGATATTTGGCAGGTAAAAGTGGCCTGGAAATCCCAGCTGCTCAAATGAATTGCTCTGGGGGAAGAATGAAGAAAAAATTTTTTTGAAGCCTCTATCCTCTAGGGTGTGAAACAGAATATTTAGGTGACTTCACTTCAGTTTAAGCCACCTCAATAACTTCTCATCTTTTATTTTATTTATTTTTTGCACAGAACTGGGGATCAAACCCAGGGCCTTACATATGCCAGGAAAATGCTCTACTACTGAGCTACACCCCAGCACATCTTCTTATCTCTTTTAATTGGACTTCAGGGGTCACAAAACGGCCACCATTTGGCATGCCTTTCACAAGGACAGTAGTAGCAAGAGGAGTGGATTTACTAACAGTATTTCTCTTCTTTCATGTTTTCAAAATTCTTCCTTTTAAACAATCCACCCGTAGCTTCTGTTTATTGAGCACTTTTCATAGGCAGAGCACTTTTTCTTTCACTTATGTCTACTCTCATTTTAAAACTTCCAACCACAGCCACCCGATGAAGTAAGTGGTTCCTGGGCCCTCTGACCTCAGAGAATCGAAGTAATCTGGGATGGTGCCACTGGATCTCCCAATCTACCAGGGTTTGACCTGCCCAGCCTGGCTCAAGACACCCAGCCACCCCAGGCTGCTTGCCTGAGCATTTGAATGGGCAGGTTTAATAGCCTTGTTGCCCACTCTACAAATGGAGCCTGGTTATTCTTCAAGCAGTTGTTCTTGAATGCCTGCCTTAGGATTTCGTTTTCTGTCTATAGAGAGATCTATGTGAGTGAGACTGGCCAGAGTAGAGAAAAAATATGAAAGGGTTTAGAGCCAAGTCTTACCTTTTCTCTTTAGTGGCATTCAGATGACAAACTGGAAAATGTCATGAGTGAGGGAAAATATCGGACAGTTACAAGTTGCAGACTTGGATCCTGTTTTTGTACATAGGTATATTCAGTAAGGTTGACTGGAAGCTAAGCTAATATTTAAGAATGAGTACCTGCTGGGCACTGCGTATTCCTTTTATGTCTGTTAGATTCATTTTGTCCCTATGACCACCACAGGGCAATATTGATATATGGGTGAGGTATATCAAGTCAAGGTTCTTGACTTGTCCTAAAGTACAATATTCCACAAAGCTTATTCAGGATGTGAACTCGGGATCTTATTAAAGATTTTCAGCAGTACTTTCCTGTCTTAGTCAGAATTTTCCACCATGCAGGGTTTTAGAAGACATGTTAGAATGCAAACTCCTTGACAGAAGGGCTCATATGTGTTCTTCATGTTTCTCAAGCACCTAACACACAGTGGCTGTGCAAAGAATAATTATTTAGTGACTAAGTTAGTGGGATAACAGGCATACAGAATGATGGGAAGAAGCATGGATGTATGATAATATCACCTTCCAATAACTTTTATGTCATGCAGACTATGCTATATGTTTATTTTACATTGATTTGGTAATAGGCTTCTAATATTAAAGCTCAATAACTGGGACATTCTGGGCTCTTCATTATGCCTTGTATATCATGCAAGGGCTACTATCATGTGAAAATAGGGACTCATGAAACTCTTTCCTCACCTCTTTAGACTCCAGTTTCAAGTGATATTGTCAAGAAGCTTGTCATGATTTTAGCTTTTACAGAAGGTACTTTCTTCTCTCCTCTTCTGTGGACTCATTATTCCTCAAATTAAATATGTATTTAATTAAATGATACATCAAGCACTTAGTGTCCATTTTGAAGTTTAGAACACAATTCAGAAAATCCAAAACTCTTTACCAAGGCCATGAAGGTGCTCTCCATATTCTGGTCACCATTTAGTCTCCAAATGCCCTTTTAACCCCCCTCCCTCATTCACTCATTGCCTAGCATTTCATCTTTTGAAACAAAGAAGCTGATTCAGACGAAGCAGAAATACTTCTAAGAAAAAAAAAAAAAAAAAAGGAAAGAAAGAAAAAAGAAATACTTTTCCCTGTGTGTACAGATCTTGTCCTAGATCATCATTTGGTGGCTCCTTCTCATTCTGCAGAATTATTGTTTATTTAACAATTATAAAGCCCCAACCACATGCCAGCCACTATTCTAGATGCTGGTAATGCAACACGAAACAAAGCAAAGATCTGCCCTCGTGGAGTATATATTTAGTTAAGAAGAAAGATAAGCAAATAATAATATAAGTAAGGCAGCATTATATGCTTAAATGTCAGCTTCCTGACCTAGAGCTCATGTCCCTTCATCTGAGATACTGCCAGTTTCATATACAACCCAATATTTTTCCCTACTATTTATTAAGGTTTGAAATGACAATATTTGTTAACCTATGTCAATAGATGATGGCTGAATGGTAGAATCCCCCAGAATGGTACAGTCTGTTTTTGCTATTTTTCATTTTTCTGGGTGAATCTCACTTCTCTGTTTATAAATTCTTTGTAAGCAGGAGGAGGGTCTAATTTCTCATCCATTATATAATTGGAGTTTGTTTAAATTGAATTACAGCAATACTTGAAAATTACGAGATCCAGGGTACACATTATAAAAGGATAAGATTTTGGGGTCAGGTATGAAAGGATAAGTTTTGGGAGTCAGGTAACCTTGGACTCATGTTTTGAGCTCCACATTTTAGCTGTGTGAGGTCGGGAAAATTATTTAGGATCACTAAACATTCCATTTCTTCACATGGGGAATGGTGAAATCAAACCCTAACTTTCAGGGTTGTTGTGAGGATTGAGATAAATATCTGTAATCCTGCCAAATGGAATCACAGTGCTGTAAGCATTTGATGAACTACAGTGATTTATGGTTGGTTTGTGACAACAGGGTTGGTGTCTATCAAGGTCCCCAGGTGGGTGATCAGGAGGCGCACTCCTCATTAAAACCTGCCATTAGCTCAAGGGGACCTCGCTTCCATCTCCATAAGACAAACAGGGTGAGATGTTATGGCATACCCCAAAACAAACACTCTGAAATTTCAAATGCAGATTTTAAAAGTTTGATCTGAGTTATCAAAATGAGGACTGGAGGTCATTTTGTTTCATGCCGTTGAAGTTGCCTCTGATTTGTTAGGAATCTTCTTCAGCATTGCCTAGAGAGAAGACGTGCTTCCCAAATGCCCAGTGGTTGTACTGTTTGTACCTTAACCTCAAATTAAAGGTTAAATAAATGCTATTTTTATTTTATAGGTGACAGTGGCAGAGAAAAGACTAACTCCCCATCACATTGTTCCCAAACAAATGACTAATATATAGAAGAATTGATCTGTGAGACTGTTTAATCAGCCTCAAAACATTTTGAAAAAATATCATCCAAAATCCACTTATAAATTCTTTGACCTTCAGCATCATCTGGTGCTTTACGATTTCCATTCTCTACCCTTCCCTCCTAGAGTGGCCTGTAGAACACAGAAAAGACCAATGCATGAGGAACTAGGAGATCTGTTTTCCAGAATCTCCCTTGCTTACATAACATCTATGCTATATTGGGCAAGTTACTGAATATCTCCAACACTGTTTCTTCATCTGTGAAATGCCTTGTAGTGCTTTGAAAGGATTGAATTAGATAATATATATAAAACTAACATGAATATAGTTTGTTCACAAAGTAAGAGGGGATAGGGATATAGTTCAGTTGGTAGAGTGCTTGCCTTACATGCACAAGGCCCTAGGTTCAATCCCCAGCACCACAAAAAACAAACAAACAAACAAAAGTGAGTAAGAGGGCTAGGAATGTGGCTCAGTGGTAAAAGCACTTGCCTCCCATGTGTGAGGCTAGAGTTCAATCCCCAGCACACCTCCCCCCAACCCCCACCAAATAAAAGTAAGAGCCAGGCATGGTGGCACATGCCTATAATCCCAGAGGCTTAAGAGGTTAAAGCAGGAGGATCCTCAAGTTCAAAGCTAGCCTCAGCAACTTAGCAAGGCCCTAAGCAACTCAGCAAGACCCCGTCTCTAAAAGAAATATGTAAAAAGGGCTGAGAATGTGGCTCAGTGGTTAAGCACCTGTGAGTTCAATCCCTGTACAAAAATAAAAGTAAGAGCCAGGGTGTGGTGGCATGAGCCTGTAGGCCCAGCTAGTCAGGAGGCTGAGGCAGGAAAATGGCTTGAGCCCAGGAGTTTGAGGCCAGTCTGGACAGCATAGTGAGATTGCCATCTTAAAGAAAAAAAGTGGGTAAGAGTGTATGACAGTTGAATGAGAAATCTCAGAGCCTCTCTACTCTCACATCTGTAGCAGACATACCGTTCTCTCATTATGGCTTTGGGTAATAATTTGGTCTATCATCTGGGATCTTCTTTGCTATGTGCCTTCATGACATTCTTCTTCGATGACTTCCACTACAGTGTGAGCTACTCATGTTATGTTTGACTTCAATTGGTGCACCCCCTGTCTGAGGTGGTGTACAGACAATTGATTGAGACCCCAGATTCTGGAGCCAAAGTCTTGGATCTGTTCTCTGCTGTGTCATGTACCACTCTGTGATTTCAATTATGCCTCTGTCCTCTCATCTGCCTTTGGGAAAAATACTATTTACTTCACAGCATCAAGTGAATTGTGCCAAATTGGAACAATGCCTAGCATATAGTAAGTGCTCAGTAATCATTAGCTATTATTATTGTTTACATGTCCTCCTTATAAATGAGATCAATGGTTTGACATTGTAGCTTCAAGGCTAATCCCATTAATCTTGAAACTTAGGCCAGAGGGGATGACATATCTTGTGAGATTACCCAAGCACTTTAAGAACATTTACTGGGTCATTGTAGTTTTGTAGTTATTCGTGGAAAGAATTGGGTTATAAATACATGAGTAAAAGAAAAATAAATCCCCAGTGCCCGGACTTGAGGGATGTTGAAGATGATGTATTTGTTGTTTGTCTCTTTAGAGGTCAGAGTAGAATTAATAAGGTCATGTCACAGGTTGTGGTAAGTTATGTGTGTGTGTGTACATACAAAGATGTATGTACATGTGTGTGTGCACACACTATAAAAATAGGATAGAAACACTAGGGCAAGGGAGACTGGTAGAAGTTGAAGCACAAGTCAAGCATGTAGGAGTGGAAGTGGGAAATATGGGATGTAGTGAACACTACACACCAAGCACTGCACTGAGCACGGCACATGTTTCATAACCTCAGCCACATAAACGAGGATTAAAGGAGAAGGAGACTTAGGTTGAACTATCTGTCCAAGGTGGCAGCCAGGGAAAGCTGAGATCAGCCCAAATCTGAGTTTCTGAATCCTCTGTCCCTCTGTGTGCTGCTGGGCTGTGTCAGTTGTTCACCGTCACCATCATCTAATTTGCAGAAGACAGATGTTCTCATAGATTATCAGAGAAAAACGTACCATAAGCATTCATCTCATATTTTTGTGAACTTGGCATGGATGCTTTTTGAGATCCATTTTGGATAGCACAGATGTCATTTTTTAAAAATTCTAATTGCTGATCATTTAATTCAAGAGAAGGATTTCTTTCTTTTTTTTTTTTTTTTTCTTTTTGGTAGCGGGGATTGAACTCAGGGGCACTCAACCACTGAGCCACATCCCCAGCCCTATTTTGTGTTTTATGTAGAGACAGAGTCTCACTGAGTTGCTTAGAACCTTGCTGTTGCTGAGGCTGGCTTTGAACTTGTGATTTCCTGTCTCAGCCTCCCAAAGTGCTGGGATTACAGGCATGTGCCACTGCACCCGGCAAGAGAAGGATTTCTTAAAGTGAAGGAAGGGCTTTGGGGAGTGTAGTCTTGTAAGAAGTATTTATTGGAAATAGGAATTTGTCCAGTTTTAGACTTGGGGTAATTGAAACATCAAATGGTTCATATTCTTTGTCATTAGGACCTATAAGAATGTCCTCAAGTGCAACTGCTAGCCAAGCTACTGCTATTCTTCCAGTTTCCAAAATGTATGGCCCATTGAAATCAAAAGTGGAAGAAACCAAATTTTTAACCTAGTATCACCTTCTTATAAAGTAAACAAGAAAGTATGCTAGTAGATTTTGCTATTCAAGTCTCAATCTTTCTACTTAATGCAAGCTCTTCTTTAGGTTTTCCAGAACTTTCTTGCAGTGAGATCTTTGACTTTCCACACTGTGGCACAGGAGAAAACAAGAAAGAAAATTTGTGGCTTAGACTTTTTCCACGTGAGAGCTCAGCTACTCCCACACTAAAACCTCCCACTGACCCTACGAAGAAATTAAATGACCTAAATGACCGCTGAAGACCACACAGCTAGTGAGAGATACAAATAGTGAATCTAAGTACAGTATCTCACATATAACAAACCCTCAAAAAAGGTAGCTATTCCTAGGATTAATAATTTCACTGAACAAGTGAACAGATCTTTAAATGAGCTATGTGATCCAGTTCTTCAGAGAGTACTGCCTAATGCAGAGGTTGACAGATTATTCTCCAAAAGACAATAAAGATTCTGCAGAGCCATCTCAGGGCTGTGGTTTAGAGGTAGATGTGGCAAGTGAAACCAACCATGACAGGAGGTCATTTGTCTGTACTTCAGTCACAGATATCCCACTTGTTCAAATATCTATTTTGAAAATAGAATTTTAAGGATCCAGAAAATTAGGACATGTCTGATTTTATGAATTAACTTTAACACAAAAGTCCAGCTGTTGCTGCTGCTTTCTTTTTTATTTGTTCTTTTTAGTTATACATGACAGGGTCTATTTTGATATATTAATACAAACGTGGAGTACATCTTATTCTAATTAGGATCCCAGTCCTGTGGATGTGCACAATGCTGAGATTCACTATGGTATATTCATCTATGAATACAGAAAATTTATGTCTGATTCATTCTACTGTCTTTCCTACTCTCATCCTCCTCCCTTGCCTTCATTCCTCTTTATCGAATCCAGTGATCTTCTCTTTTTCCCTCCAAAATCCTTGTTGTGGGTTAGCATCTGCATATCAGAGAGAACATTTGATTTTTGGCTTCTGGAATGGCTTATTTCTGTCAAAGCTTCTTGACAATGTTGACAATCCTTTAAGAGACACTGCAGCTCCATTATACCATGTATGAATTATTAGAAGTTTTCTATAAAGAAGTATTAATAGGTAGAAACTTGATGCTATATCAATAATAAAGGTACTTTACAAAATGCAAATCTCAAAGCTTGTCTTTTAAAAATACAATAATTTTCCCAATATAATATTACTAGCACCCTTGGGGAATACCTAAGTGCAGAGAGCAAGTATTTCATTCAATATGTACAATATACCTTTAAAGTAAATTTTATTATTACTATTTTATAGATAGGAGATGGAAAATTAAAGTATTTATCCCATACTTTATAACAAGGAGGTGTAAGTGAACTAGGTTTCAAGTTCTCCTCTGTCTGAATCTATACTCCAGGTCTGGCTATCATCCTGTGCTGCCTACCAATCAGGCCTCTGGTCTGGAAGACAGACATTTGTCATAAATGTGGAAATAAAGAAATTGAAGCATAGATAAATTCAAATCATAGAGTTATTTTTTCCTTGCAATTCAAATTCTTCATATTGATCCACACTGTTTAAATTCAAGGTGGATCTCAGGTCTAGCTTTAATGCACTGGAAAAAAGATAAAAGACACTCTCAGGCAGCAAAGGATTCATAGCATCTTCTTTCCCTTCTAGTGTTAATCCTGGACTGCCTCTCTCAGAAGATAATTGATCTCAAAGATTTTTTTTTTTAAGAAAAACACTTGGCTGAGATTCTTTATCATCATGTGAAGTCAGACATTTATTCATTTCTGACAAAAGTACAAGAAATTGATTAGACATCTTCTTTCAATTTTTCCACAAATTGTTTCTTATTAATAAAGTTAATTTACCATAGACCCAATGAGATTGTTAGAGCACTAGAGTATGAGATATATGGCGTAGGCTATAATTTAAGGAAGTTTCTCTCAATTACTTCATGTGGCAAGAAAGGGAGAGAAATATGAAGGCACAAGATACTAAAGCGTTAGAGTTCATAGCATTTCTTTTTCCACAAAATGAACTATCCCTATATCTTTAAAAATATTACAGAGAATATGCAAAAAATAACAGCATTAAAATATCCAAATGGTCAAAAAAAGTGTGGGGGGGGAATAATTGGGTAGAATGTGCTTATGATGCAATACTAAATGCAGGAAACAATGGAAAAAAGAGAACTCGGAACTTTTCTGTGATACCAACTGTTATGAACATAAATATAAATGGGAAAAAATTAGGAAAAATACCTAGATGCAAAGACCTCATTCTGTGAAGGGGTAGGGAAGGGATAGTAATTGTTCTGCCCGGACCATCCATACCTGGTGTGATGCAGCCAGAGTTTCCACTGGTTACAAGTGCCCCTGAGGTCTCCCTGGGTTTTACTCAGTGTTCTATTTCTCTTTCTCCTTTCCCATGGCCATCTCCTATCATGAATTTAGGAGTGTATCTACTTTGCATATTCTTGTACTTGAACTACAAACTCGCACATCTATTAAAGATAAAGTGTTTAAAATTTTTATATAAATGTCATCTTACTTGATCTTTCTGCCGCTTGTTTTTTAACAAAAGCCATTTCCCTCTTCTGTGTTGATGTACGTAAGTTTAGTTTATTAGAGTTACTATATTGTATTTCATCAAATGAACAAGTCACCGTTTCTTTATGTATTCCTTTACTAAGGAACATGAGGCTGTTTTAAATTTTCACCATTTCAAACAAGGCTACGGTGACCATCCTCCAAGGGTTCTAGGTGAATACAAGCAATTTTCTCAAAGTTGCTTACCTTGAAGTAGAATTTCTGACGAATAAATAAACAACTTTGGTGTTACCAGATACTGAAAATTATCCTCCAAAATGAGAGTGCCAAGTCTTACTCTCAGGGTACAATAAAAGATTTTGTTTTTCTGTTTTCTTGCCAAAAGTATTATTTTCAAACTGGGGTTCTTGCTGATCTGAGGGATATAAACTAAATTCTCATTGTCTTGATTTTCATTTCCCTGTTTACCGTGAGATCAAGAATTTGCTTTTAAAGACTCTTCAACTTTACTGTTCTTTAATGTCTGTACTTTTGCCCAAATTTCCCTGGATTTGTCTTTTCTTATTGCTGAAGTTCCTGACAGCGTTTATATAGGTATTAACTGTTCTTTTGTTATGCTTTACTGTTAAGTATGACATTTGTAGGTTAATCTAATTAACAAAGTTTAACTCTGATAAATGCTTTTTTCATATCTATTCAAATAATCTGTTTTTTTCCTCTCATTAAAACAAAGTAATTACAGTGATACATTTCTGATGTTGAGCCATCTTGAAATTTTTCTAGCTCTTGAATTATTTTTAACACTGATTAATTCATTTTCCTAGGTTTTATATAATGAGTTTGGACTAAAATCTCTTCAGTGAAATTGGGCTATACTTTTCTTTTATTGAATGATCCTTTTGTGGTTTCCATATCAAAATTATACTATTCTCTTAAAATCAGTAGTTTTTCTCCTTTTTCTGTTCTCTGAAACTTCATTAAAACTTGCCAAAAAGATTAGTTGGTAGAGAGCAAGAAGAAAGGTGGTAAGAGGGTAGTGGTACATAGAGGGTAAGGAGGTTCAGGCCTTTTCATGACCTATTGGCATATTTGGCTTTTTGTTTCTTCCTCAGTTAGCATGGTAATTTTATGTTTCTATACAAATTTGCCAGTTTTCTCTAAATTTTCAAAGTTTTTGGCAAAAAAAAAAAGTATCATAACATTTTCTTAGATTTTTGAGAACATAAAACTATTTCTAATTTTGTTCTCTTCCGCGTGTGTGTGCACATGTGCGCACACACGCATGCATGTGTTTACACTCGTGTTCACTAGTTTCTTTCTTCTTGATAAGTTCTGTCAAAGTATAACCTAATATTAATAAACCTACTTCCATGGGCTTTTTGGTAGTATTTGGTTTGAATCTTCATTTCTGTATCTGGAATCTCTGGTGTTTGGGCTACTTTTTAGCAGCATTAGCTGGATTGTTAAAATACACATTTTATAGAGTAATCTAGATGCATTAATTATAATTCTTGATCTATTTTGGACTTTTGCCATTATAATTTATATAGTTTCTCTACTTGTGTTTTGTCTCCTTTCTCCTCCTCCTATTTTTTAATACAAGTTTTCCATTGATGGTCCCCTTCTACCAGTGAGAAGCTAAAAGCTGTATTTCTTTTTAGTGCTTCTGTTAAATTTTGACATCTACAATTAACTAAGTCTAATGTTATTCAAAATTTCTAGCCTGCTCCTCAATAATACAAAGACCTGAGAACAATTTCCCATAGCACTCTCCGACTACCTGCCATATTATTATGTAATATTGTAATTCCCTTGAACTTCTCCAAATTAGTAATCCTCACAGTCAATATATATATTCAGATTTCCTGATAGCTTTATTAATTTTTTGCTCACCCTTGTTTCTCATATCACACTTCATTACAAGTTCAATTTCTTTTTACCAAAGTGTGTCATTTTGGTGTATTTCAGCAAGGTCTGCAAGTACTAAATGCATGTACTTGCATTCGAAGAACATCTTTGTTTCTCTCTCACCCTTGAATGATAATTTAGCTGGAATAGAATTTTATATTGACAGCTTTCTTTCCTCAGTATTTCAAGGTACTCTCCACCTTCTCCACCAATTACTATACTAATGAGAAACTCATTGCCAGTCTGATTTCTGTCCTTAGTTGACTGTCTTTTCTCTCATGTGGCTTTTACGTTTTTATTTGACTTGTGCTTATGTATTACACACTGTATGTGTGGATTGACTGTTATTTCTCATTATTGAAGTTAATGCAACAAAAAGATTCATGTCCCTTTTCAAGTTCGGAAAGTCTTGACTATTGTCATTTGAATAGTGACGGCTTTTCATCATTCTTTTTCTTCTTTGCTTCCTAAACTCCTCGTATATATATGCTGCACCTTCTCAATCCATTCTGTCTCTTAACTTCTCTTATTATTTTCGATATTTTAATCTCTCTACTATACTCAAGTGATTTTCTCAAATCTAACTAATTTATCAGTTTCTTTTTTTGCTGTATCTAATGTGCTTTTCAGCTTCTACATTAACTTTTTATATCAAGAACTATAATTATGATTTCTATAACACCTTTCTCCTAGTCCTAAATCTGCCTAATGGCTTTTATTACTCAATTTCTTTGAATACTTAAAACACACTTATTCTAAATTCCTTTTCATATAACTCTATTGTTTGACCCCACCCCTACCCTTCACTAGCTGCATGTCCTGTGCATGCTGTGGTGGCCCATCTCTTTGCATGGTTTTGTTTTGGGCTATAAGCCCATTTTTGTTGTTGTTGTTGTTGGTTTTAGATATACATGACAGTTGGGTTATTTTGATATATTATACATACATGGGGAACAATCCATTACAATTGTGATCTCATTCTTGTGGTTGAACATGATGTGGCATTACACTGGTCGTGTATTCATATATGAGCATAGGAAAATTATGTCCATTTCATTCTACTGTCTTTCATATTTCCATCCCCCCTCCCCTCCCTTCATTCCTCTTTGTCTAATCCAATGAATTTCTATACTTCCCTCCCTACCTTCCCTTGTTATTAGGTAAGCATCCACGTATCAGAGAGAACATTCAGCCTTTGTGGGGTTTTTTGGAGGGGAGGGGGACTGGCTTAAGTGGGAACTGTTTTCTTTGAAGAGGTAGGTTCTAGAAGTTGTGGACACATCTTTACAGAATTATTTCAGGTTTGCCTTTATTAGGAAGATTTGAAGTTTAAGTGCCAGTTTTGGCTTTTTGTCTCTGGAATATACAGGTTGAATGAGTTTAGACCCCGCATTGATGCTGGGTTTTTGAGTTTTTGATTTCTCATAGCTAAGAAATCACATTCTTTCAACTCCCCTGGCCATAGTCAAACAACAAAATTTCCTGCTCTTTCTGGGGGCGAATGTACAGAACTCGTTTTACAGATAGGGCGGTATTTTGTGACTCTGGACTTATGCTGATAGCTCAGTGACAGCTTCCCATTCAGATGGAGCCTCTGACTCATTCAATCCCCAACTGCCCAATCATTAGGTCCTCTCTTTATCTGGTCTCAATTTCCCTTGGAATCCCTTGACTACAGTATTCCCTTGCATCATTTACTGTGGGATTTCTCACTATGTCTGGCACCTGGGGATTTTACTTTATTGATTTCTATGTGAGCTATGTGATCTGTGTGCAGGACTTTGTACCGTTATATTTCATTTAGAATTCTTGTCTGTTTAAAGGAGGAGTGTGTGCCTTCCATGTCTGCTTAGGTCACCATATTGGCCAGACACACTTACATTACTTTCTAATGAGGAAAAAATACAAAGAGTTTTAAACTGTGTTTAAAGAAATGTTTTATTTTAAGTAACCTTTTTTCCTCTGTGCTTCTCAGTGCTGAATTTGAAGAACCACATAATTATGAGGCAACAATTTCATATCAGAGACACTCTGGCAACTCCATTAACCTGTGCACTGCAAAAGAAATTGCTGATTGTAAGTCTGCTAAGCCAATTAATATTGTAACCCTGTGTGGAATAAAAATGTGTCAAAAAT
This sequence comes from Geosciurus inauris, assembly GCA_004024805.1. Taxonomy (NCBI): domain Eukaryota; kingdom Metazoa; phylum Chordata; class Mammalia; order Rodentia; family Sciuridae; genus Geosciurus; species Geosciurus inauris. Next base: position 61,845 of record PVHX01008743.1, read on the forward strand.
GGTATTTTGCCCTCTGGCAAACTGTCCGTGAAAAAATTCACAGCCATTCTGCTCTCCCATCTCATTTCTTTTTATTTTTTGCCATGTCTGGTCTCTTAAAAATATAAATAAGTCCAGTTGGGCATCAGTGCTGTTTATGACTTCTATTACTGCCTCCTTTCTAACACTTGTCCTTTCCTTTCTTTTCTTTTCTTTCCTTTTCGAATCAACTGTTTTGCTTTTTGTAGATTGTAGGAGAAAAAAAATCAAGGTATAGTGATTCATATTTCTTCCTTGTCCATCTATAAAAACCTCACCTTTCTTCTCATGTCTTTCTTAAAGTCCCCTGGTACTCGGTGTGTGGAGACAGAGATAACAGGCCATGAGAATTAGACCCCTGTGTTCAATCCAAATAGGAGAAGGGAATGTATTTAATGGATCTGACCACTGTTTCTGAGCTAAGTCTTCCTACCTCTGGTATTGACAACAATGCTCAGACTTTTTGTGAAAAGTGACATTCTCTCAGGTAAAAATAGAAGAAGCAGGGACTCAACATTTCTGCAAATTTCAATGTCTGTTCTGCCTGAAGAATCTCTTAGTTATCTGTAAAATCATAAATATTAGTACCAGAATAAACATTGGTGATTGCCAAACCTGTACTATGGACTATTGTTCTGTATTAGGTCCTGTGTACATGCCTGTGAAAAAGTGGTCTTATCACTCACTGCAAGAGATGGGAAACTGAAGATCAGAGGTTGAGCTGGCCAAGATCATACAAGTAATATCTTGTAGAGCAATAGTGGGAAACAAGGTCAGCCCCCCTCAAAATCCCACACTCTTTCCACAGTTTTATGCTGCTTCTCATTCACAGAAGTGTAGCTTCCCTGGAAGGAAGGTTAAAGAGAGATCATCTGGTCTCATTAATTTATTATACAGAAGAAGCAGCTTGAGGCACTAGGAAAGGAAGTCATTTTCTTGGGAATATGTACTTAGGAAGTTCATGAAGGAAGAATGAAGACTCTATTGAAATTTTCCTTCCCTTGCCCAGGAAATAAGAGATTAGAGAACTACTAGAAAACTCCCTCTCTCCTCAACTGGGCAGAGTTAGGATTTTCCTTATGTTTATTAAAATGCTAGAAAAGGAGAGGAACTCCTATCCCCCGTCATTCCCAGAAGGCAGTGATGTCTGTATATCAGGGTACTAGGCATCCCTAGTACCTGCATCCTTGGAGCAGGTCTTTTCACTTTCTAGGGTTCCCTCAGATTTCCCAAGGATCTTGTCCAGTTATGGATTCTGATTCAGTAGCTCTGGAATGTGGCCTGAGATTTCCTGGTGATGCTGATGCTGCTGGTCTATAGACTACACTATAGCCATAATATGGATAGCTATAATATATAATATGGATAGCTATAATAATTTGATAGGGGTATGCAATATAAAATATGTAAATTATAACAAAAAAATCAAAATGTGAAAGAGGTAATAAAATGAAGGGATTTTTGCAATCAGTCATAATAGGAAACAATATTAAATTTATCAAAAAATTAAAAACAGAACTATATGATGCAGCATTCCTACATCTAGATATTCATCCAAAGGAAATAAAATCAGTATGAAGAAGAGAGATCTGCACTCCATGTTCACTGCAGCATTGTTCCTGATAGCCATGATATAGATCAACCTAAATGTCCATCAACCGATGAATAGATAAAGTTAATATGGCATATATTCATGATGAAATGTTATTCAGCCTTAGAAGGAAATTTTGTCATTTATGATAATGTGAATGCACCTGAAGGACATTATGTTAAGTAAAATAAGCCAGACCCAGAAAGATAAATATTACATTATTCTTGCTTATATGTAGAATCTAAAATGAGTCTTATAGACACAGAGAGTATAATCAATGATAGTTCCCAACAGCTAGGGTAGGAGGTCAGGGAGATGTCGGGTTACAGAAAACAAAACTTCAGTTAGGGGAAATCAATTCAAGAGTTCTACTGTACACTGTGGTGACTATAGTTAACAATACCTTGAATACTTAAAAATGCTAAGAGGAGTGTTCTCACCACAAAAAGTATGTGAAATAATATATACATTAAGTCGTTTGATTAAGCTATTTCACAAAGCCTATGTATATCAAAATAGCATGCTGCATATCCTAAATGTACGCATTTTTTTACTTTTCAATTAAAAAATTATAAAGGAAATATCTCAAACTACAATCTAAGATTTTACCTAAAGTACATAGAAAAAGAAGAGCAAAATAAACCTAAAGCAGGTAACAGAAAGGAAGCAACAAAGATAACAGAAGTATCTGTAATCCCAGCACCTTTGGAGGCTGAGACAGGAGAATTGTGAGTTCAAAGCCAGCCTCAGCAACCACGAAGTGCTAAGCAACTCAGTGAGACCCTGTCTCTACATAAAACACAAAATAGGGCTGGGGATGTGGCTCAGGGGTTGGGTGCCCCTAAGTTCAATCCCCAGTACCAAGAAAAAAAAAATGAAACAGGGATATCATCACAGACCCTGCAGACATCAAAAGAATAATAAAGGAATATTATAAAGAACTGCATATAAATTTCACAACTGAGATAAAAATGAAGCAATTCCTTTAAAAGCCCAAACTATGACAACTCACCCAATGTAGATCAATTTAATAGCCCTGTGACTCCTGAAAATGGATTGCATAATTTGAAAAGTCCCCCCACCCCATTATCCTAGTCCAGGTGATTTCACCAGAAAATGCTAACAAACATTTAAAGAATTAATACTGATTATATATAATCTTTTCCAGAAAAATGGAAAAGAAAACATTTCTTGATTTATTTTATAAAGCTTGTATTATCCTGATACTGAAACCAGACAAAAACCATATAAGTAAGGAAACTTCATATTCTTTATAAGTTACATAAAAATCCTTAACAAAATATTAGCAAATAGAATTTGGAAAAATTTAGAAGGAACTGCATACCATGACCAAAAGTGGTTTATTCCAAAGAAGGAAAACTGGTTTAATATTGAGAAGTCAGTTAACAAAATCTACCATATTGACAAACTGAACAATAAAAAGTCATATAACCTATGCAAAAATAAAATTCTACTCCCTTTGTGATACAAAAATTCTTGAAAAATTAAGAACAGGGGAATTTCCTCACCTTGATAAAGGACATTTACACACACAGAATACTTACAGCTAAGCGTGATGCTTAACCACAAATACTGAAAGCTTTACTCACAAATTGGGAGCTAGGTAAGAATGACCTCTCTCACTACTTTTATTTGACACAGTACTGAGAGTTCCAAGCAGTAAAATAAGGCAAAGCAAGGAAATCAAAGGCATCCAGATCAAAAGTGAAGAAATAAAAACTGCTGTTCTTTGGAGTGATATGATTATCTAGGTAGAAATTCCTAAGGAATTTACAACTTCCCTTTCCTAAAAATCCCTCCTAGGACTAATAATTGAGTTCAGCAAGGTTGTAGGATACAATTTTATTTTTATATCTCAGCAGTGAACACGTGGACACTAAAATTGAAAAATACAATACCTTTTGCAATTGCTCAGAAAAAGATACTTAGACTGAAATCTAACACAGCATGTTTAAGACTTACGTGCTAAAAACTGTAAAATTCAGATTAAGTAAATAAAGTGTAAGTGAATGAAGAGACATACTATGCTTTTGGATTAGAAGACTCAATACAGTAAAATTGACAGTGAAAATCTCAGTTCTCCCCTGGAGATACAGAGGTTTAAGGCAATTGCAATAAAAATCCCAGCAAGTTATTTCGTGGATGTAGACAAGATTATTCTCAAATGCAAGTGGGAAATCAAAGGAACTAAAACAGCTAAAAACAGTTTTGAAAAAGAAAGATTAGGAAACATCGGTCTACCCAGTTTTAAGACTTACAGCTACAGTAATCAAGACTGTGGCACTGACATAGAAAACAATGGAAACTCAGAAATAGACCTATGCAAATATGCCAAACCAATTGTTTTCTTTATGAAGATGCTAAAGCAATTCAGTAGAGGAAAGATAGCCTTTGAACAAATAGTGTTAGAGCAACTGAATATCCATAGATTAAAACAAAAACAAAACAAACCTAATAAACCTTGAGCTATTTTCACACCTTATCCAAAAGTTAAATTAAAATGGATCTTTCTTTCTTGCTTTGTCCACCCAAGGTGAGGAATCTACATGATACACTTAAGTAGCCCTGCACGGAGCCTGTGTGAGGTCTTGCCCATCCTTATAGAATTCAGCCTTGGCTATACAGGCTTCAGGTTGTTCTGGAAGCTCTGCAGAATTGTTTTCAAAGGTCACCTGGGCCAGTGCTTTTTCCAAGGCTTCAGGGATTCCTTCAAAGGGTGAAGTTCTGTTTATGTTTCTGAGTAATATTCCATTAAACAAATCCATGATTAGAAGAAAGTTTGAAAGCCATTTCCCAATTAAGTGACCTGGAACAAGTTATTTTACTTCCCTGTGTGTGTTCCCTCATCAGTAAAGAAGGCGTATTAGCAATTGTCATGAGATTTAAATGAAATAGTACATTTAAATATTTAGCATAGTGCCTGCTAGCTATATGCATACAAATGCTAGCTGTTTTTTATTATTGTTTTTGTAATATTAGCAAGAATCATCTCATCTCTTGGTCTAACAGAGTTGAAGAGACTTTTCCAAGGTCACACAGGGAGTTAGTACGTGGAGAATCAGAGGAGGGTCTCCCAGACATGACCATGTTATGACACTAGTAGATGGAGGGAGACTGAGGACCCTCTTCTGACATTTGTCCTTCCTCTGCCAGTCAAGGCAAAGCTATTCCATGGAGAGAAAGTTCTATAACTCAGTGTAGAAAGTGAGCCAGGACTGGGCTTGGGTCACATCCTCTTGTTAAATCTCCTAGTTCCTTCCTGACCACTTCAGATGCAGCCTTTTCGTACCTTGGAGTAGGTTTGGATTGCAAAGCTTTAATCTTCACTTAGTTAAAATATTAACATTATGAGTACGTTTTAAGGGAATATGTATTATCTTTGTTTACTAGACATGGCAATTAAGGTGTCTGAGCCTTGGTTTCATAGTCCCTAAAGCAGAATAAATAGTATTACCTACCCCCACCCAGGTGGCTAGGGAAAGCAAATGTAATCATAATTTGTTCTTTGAAAAGAACAGACATATAAATAAATTGAAGAAGACTGTCTTTTTTTGAAGTTGTAGAGCAAATCCATCCTAGGAATAGATAATAGAGCAAACTGTAACATAAGGAATTTTTTTTTTTTTTTACCTAGGTATCAAACCCAGGGGCGCTTTACCTCTGAATCACATCCCAGTTCTTTTTATTTTTATTTATTTATTTATTTATTTATTTATTTATTTATTTATTTATTTATTTATTTTTGAGTCAGGGTGGCCTTACCAAGTTGCTGAGGCTGTCTTTGAACTTGCGGTCCTCCCGCCTCCGCTTCCCAAGCTGCGGAGATTACAGGTGTGCACCACTGCACCAGGCAAGGTGATATTGTTGAAAGTATTAGTAGTTTAAAATTTTAAATCAAGGAGTAACAGAGTAGAATTTTTTCATTTAAAAATTAGTGAAAATTAAAGTGTACCCAAGGTGAAGTATATATGACTAATTATATACTTGCTGAATTTTAGGTCAGTGTGGCAAGAGTCCAAGTACTGACAATGCCTAAGAAAAACCTGAGATTCCATTAATTTTATCATGTATTATATGGTTGCAATAATGAAAGCTTTAGAAATACAGTATGTTGTTTGGTCAGTGTTCTAAACAAAAGCTTCCAGATTCTAGCAGCAAGAAAGAAACAAAACAGAGAATTCCTGCTTGTTACGCACATATATTCATTAACAGCAGAGAGAGAACTTTCATAAATAACTTCTAAGCAAAACAAAACTAAAAAACCCCAAATAAGCAATTTTGTGGGGAAAAAAGTCATCTTTTATAGAACCCTGGTGTTCTGCTAGATATATGACATATCTAATATCATCTCCTTTAATTTTTCCATGAACTTGGTACCAATTTGCCCAGTTTCACAGATGAACAAGGTAAGACTCAAATAAATGAAGTAATTTGTCTGAAATCCCCCGGGTAGGAAGTAGCAGGACTGGACTTGAACCCTAATTCTTACTATTACTTATATTTATTAATTATTAAGTGTCATTTAAAGAAATCCACAGAAGTATCAGAAAAACCAAAAGATATTTGAACCATAATTAGCGGGCTCCTCTTCAAGCTATGTTTCAGGAAACAGCACACTTTGGGGTATAATATGAGTTCATTTTGTTAAAGTGAGATTCAGGTCCTTTTTTCTTTCTGGTTTGCCTTCTAAGTACTACCACTGAATTTCAGTGCTTTCCCTTAAGCATGGAGTATATATCTATTCAGTAAACAAAGAAACTTAAACTGATTTTGTATGCTTTCATCAACTATAAATTCCATCTTGGAAATTCCCACAGAATTTAAAACCATTATCAGTGACCCTAGCATTTCCCAAACTGTGTAGATAGAGCCTCATATAGATTGATGCTCTGAAGGTTGATAAAACTGAACTTTGCAGTCCTGCATCATTGCTTTAACTATGAATACTGTCAGAAATGGGTGGGCAAACTGACCTGAAATAATTTTTTATGTTTATTTTAGTGACTTATGAAGTTGAAATTGAAGAACTCCAAAAGGTATTGTTCCCTCTGTCCTTACCACTGTGACAACTAAAAGTGAACAAATCTGCAGGGTTGGTTCCACAACTCTTTCTTTGGTAAGAGGGGAAAGGTCTTGGTTTTCCGTTTTGCCCTCTGTCAGGCTTTTGCAGAATCCAGTGGTGTCCTGAGCTGCACAATGAATAATTACCTGGAGGCAGATTGTCTTTAAATGCAAGTGTATGTTCAATCACAATAATCATCAACTATAACTAATTAATGCTAACAGTGTTGGGTGTGCTGGAGCACCCCAACTAGCATTCAATGCACACTAATTAAACACTATAGTAAGTCACACTATCCTAGGGTAACTAAACACTACCAGCAATTCACACAATCCTAGGGCAACCACGAGCCCCAAAATACCTCCGATGCCACGTGACTTCTCTTAGCCAAACAGCAGACATAGTCCTTGTCTGGTGGTTCTCTTCAGCTGACGGCTAGACCTCAGGGAATGGTGGAGTTGATCCAGGAACAGACAGCAAGGTGGCTAGTCTCACTGATGTCCTTGGAGCAAAGCCCCCAGTGTGGCAGGACAAGCAGTTTAAATGCAGTTCCAAGTTGGTGGTGTGAGCTGGTGATTGGTTACACCCAGTAAGAGTCAATGTCCATTGGTTATGTTGTGAGATAGTATAGTTGTAACTAGACATTTCTTTGAGCATGTGCATGGAGCTGTGCTCCCTATCATTTGTAACCAGTCATTGCTAGGCAGGCCTATGGCTAGGTGCCCCTTACAGCCCCTTATTGGTTGCAAACAGGCATGACTAAGCAAGTCAATGGCTGTTATTCCTCATGTCCAGCAACTTAGTCCCTGGTATGTCCAGGCATGTCTATGGCATATGCTCCTTAGAGTGGCTAAGAGAAGAATCCCTTTGCTCAATACATTTATCTTGTGCTTTTGAAAAATTGACCAGACCCCAAGGCATATGTTTTGGGCTCCTGCTGGGCATGGTAACAGGTGCCGACTTAGAGGTGATACACCATTTGATTAAGGTCATGGAAGACCAGAGTTCCTGGCTTTGTGATCTTGAATCTCCATGGCCTCACTCATAAAATGGGGATGATAAAACACCCACATCTGGGATCCTTGTGAGGATGAACATAAGGTAAACATGGGTAACGAGTTTGTAAGTCCCTGGAACAGGACATTCACTTCTGTGAGCCTCAGTTATGTCCTCTATAAAATGGAGTTGTCTCCCTAGGGACAGGAAGCGTATGCCTTATTACCATATCTATAGTAGTAGATGCTCAACAAATAAGGAGGACTATACTTATCTCATTGAATGGGTGAGAGAACCAAGTCAAAGTGTGCAAGCACTCAGCACAGTGCCCAGCTCACAGTGGTGCTTACCTAGTGTGTTCATGGCTCCGGTTAATGTCCTACCCTTACCTCCCTGTGTTTATTTAGTCTATGTCCTTTATCTCTCTGCCTTGGTTCTCTTATGCTTTCTGATGAGGATTGTGGATTTATGAGTACACTTTGTAGCTAGGAAAATACAAATGATTATCATCCTTATGAACAGGAGTAGAAACCTTGTTCAGTCACAGTAGTACATGTCTGTATTCCCAGTGATCCGGGAGGCTAAGGCAGGAGAATTGAAAGTTCAAGGCCAGCTTAGGCAACTTAGCAAGGCCCTTTCTCAAAATATAAAGGGATGGGGATGTAACTCAGTGATAGAACACCTCTGGGTTCAATCCCAGAACTGGGAAAAATAAATAAAAGCTTCAGCTACCTGGTAACATCACCCTGCATAAACCACCCTGCATAAGACAGCTCTGCAAATGACCAAGTCTCATATCTTTCAAATAAAAAGGCATGAAAGCATTGTCAGTTTTTAAATTTTTTAACCCTCAGTGATGTTTTGTATTCATCTCTATTTTTAGGCTTGGTGAGTGGCATCTGATTTCATCCTTTTTGTTTGCTTATTTTATTTTATTTATTTATTTATTTTTAATCCCAATGCTGGGAATGGAACCCAGAGCCTCATACATGCCAGGCAAGCTCCCAACCACTGAGCCACATCCCCAGCACCTGATTTCGTCCGTTCTTAGTGCCTCAGAGTAGCCTTGACTGTAGGGCCAGTGGACACAGCTCATGCTCTTGTGAGAAGCACTAGGCCCTTGAAGAAGAGCTCATTGCCTTTGCATCAAACCACGGCAACTCTGCTTTCTGTAATTGTTTTTTTGCTGACAATTGGCATTTCCACCTGCTGTCAACACCTCTGTGTCTTTCATCTGGCCAGCATGTACCAAGGCCCTGTGGTGAGCCAAGCAATCCTGCATACATGGTAGCACTGTGCGCTGGGATCACTGCTTTCATGCTATAGATGGGACCCTGAAGGCTTGAGAAGTTATGGAACCTGGAAACAATGTAGCAGAGGTGGAAACAAACTCCATCTAACTGGTCCTTCTACCAGAGGTAGAATGATATGTAAAATCAGAACCAGCAGGCCCTGCGTGAATGCCTGCAGGACTCTCCTCAGTGGAGTGTATGTGAGCTAGTACACTGGATTGCGTAGTGGATTTTGGATGCTTGTTTTCAGTTTTCTTCAGGGTTTTGGAGAGATTCCAAGTCACTTATGGTATTAGCTATGTGAGCACTGAATAAATGAGGGACTGTATTTTTATTAGTGAGGCATAATCTTAATGGAACCAAATCTAGATCATGGGAGACCTGAGTTTGGACCAGAGGGTGTGATCCATCAGGGAAAAATCCCAGCATTACCTGCACACCTGCCTATGCTCCTGCTCATGATGCCCACCGAAACACTTCTCAAATACCACCAATGCGTATTTCCTTACACGATTCAGAAGTTCTTTATTCTACAACTGCATCCCTAAAAAGGTACACAGAGAATATTTTAACTTCCATCAAACCCTGCATCCCCAGGCATGCTCTGTACGTTCAGAATGCTTGTTTTCTTTTCTAATTGAACATTGGTCCAACAGGCAGCACTTCATGGGACTTTCCGTGACAGACTTGGTGGTGATTGACTTCCTTTGCTCTGTACTGAGCTCTGCACACACCACCCTCACTTGGGTCCAGCCTGCTAATGATCTTTAGCTGTACAAAAGAGCCTGATTTGGGTGGATTTATGAAAAATGACTATTTTCCTCTTTACTTTCAGCCTTGGAAGAGTTTTCTCCATCAAGAACTTAGGTGAGTTTTATCTTCAAAAGGAAAACATTAGCCTAACACTCTGTCATGACTAAACTAGTTTTCCTCTCTCTGGGCCAGCTGTGTCTAGGGCCTGACCCCCACCTCAGTTTCCCCTTGAAGATGTCTGGTTACGGCAGGGGCTTGGTTATCCTTTCTTTCATTCTAGCCCATGCTGCACTCACTCAGGGCAAAGAGGAGGAACTGAAGACACATTGTCATACAGCACAGAAAGACAGGGTGTTAGGGCAGCAGAAACTGTGACTGCTTGGGAGAATCAGGGAAGGATTCTCAGGTAAGATGTTGTAGACAGGGCTGGGGCTGTGGCTCAGTGGTAGAGCACTTGCCTAGCATGTGTGGGGCACTGGGTTCGATTCTCAGCACCGCATATAATTAAATAAAGGTATTGTGTCCACCTACAACTAAAAATATTTTTTAAAAAAAGATGTTGTAGATAAATCAAGAGGGTCTTTTTTTCCTCATTTGTTATGGGTGCATTATAGTTGTACATACTGATGGGACTTGTTATTTATTTATATATGCACACAATATCACAACATAATTTGGCCGGTATCACTACCCAGCGTTTTCCCCCTCCCTCCACACCTCCTATTCCTTGGTCAGTTCCCTCTACTGATCTCCCTTTGATTTTTAGGAGATCCACCTCCACCTTTATTTTCCATTTCTTCTCTAGCTTCCACATATGAGAGAAAACATACGACCCTTAACCTTCTGAGTTTAACTTATTTTGCTTACCCCGATGGTTTCTAATTCCATCCATTTTCCTACAAATGCCATGACGTCATTTTTCTTTATGGCTGAAAAACAGCTCTATTGTGTATATTTACCATGTTTTCTTCATCCATTCATCCATTGATGGACACCTAGGCTGGTTCCATAGTTTGGCTATTGTGAATTGTGCTGCTATAAACATGGGTTTGCATGTATCCCTGTAGTAAGATGCCTTTAATTAAGAAGGACCTTGTATTTGTCAACAGCATAAGATGTACATGGCATGTCTGAAAAAATAATTGACTAATAAAAAGGGAGAGTTGCTCAAATGGGGTGGTGGGTCTGGACAATTAGGAGAGTCTAGACTCAAACAAAAGTAGGAGGAAGGAGCAAAGAGAGATGAGGTTGGAAAGAAATGTAGGAGCCAGGCTTGAGTTTTATCTAATAGGCCATGGGGGGTTTAAAGATCTGAAGCAAGAATTGACATTCTGGCCTTGATTAGAGAAGGCAGGAACTTGGGAGCTCTCTGTATGGTTCATCTGATCCTGGTCCCTCCTCATTAAAAAAAAAAAAAGAAAGAAAGACAGACAAAGTCTGTTTAAGTTCATTTTTCTCATTTAGTTTAGGATTGAGCTATCATCTGACACTCTAATCTTCACTTTTTCCTTAGTGTCTCTTTCTTCACATTTCAGCCCAAAGCATGAAGATCCAGATAGAAGAATGAAGGAAAAAGGGCTATGTGAACTGCAGCCTGAAAAAACACAAAAGGATCCACATGCAAACAATCCTTCCAAGGTATCTGTGTCCTAGTGTTCCTGGTCAAATGGCTTAATTCAGATGTGTAGCAGGATCTGTTCAAGGATGTGACATTTTAGAGACTAAGACAAGCAGCCCTTCAGCGATACAGAATCGGAAACTGCAATGGGTGTTGGGCATCCTTGCCAAGGAAGAAATGTGTGAAAACACTGAGCTGAGCCCTCAACTTTCTGTTTATGATTCAGGAAGGCCTTAGCAGGGCTGGAACAAGAGTGGGAGCAACAAGGCACCCAGGGCACAAAATGTACAGACACTCACTCTCAGGAACCATCTGTCTTAGTCCATTTTCTGATGCTATAACAAAATACCTGAGACCAGGGCATTTATAAAGAGTAGAGGTTTATTTGGCTCATGGTTCTGAAGCCAGAAGTACAAGAGTAAGATACTCGCATCTGGTGTCATGCTGAAGCCTCACATGGCAGCAGGCGTTGCATGGGAGGCACAGCAAGCAAGTGCTTTGGAGATAAAAGCTACTACTCTTAGCCCATGAATGGACCCAGTTACTTCCCAAAGCTCCCATCTCCGAATACAGCTAACACATGAAGGTAAGGATTAAGTTTCCAGTACATGAAATTTGGGAGACACATTCAAACCTTGCTCTTATACCATCCTGAAATTAGGACTTCCTTAAATTCTATATGCTACATCCCTACTTAGAAGAGTGTCTTTTTTTCTGAGTTCAGTCATCTCATCTGAAAAAGGCAGGTTTGGAATCCCTACCCAACCCCATCTCCACTCCCATCCCAATTCTATCTTGTTTGTGATGAAAAGAAAGAAAGAATATGGCTGTAAGCACTTTGTAACACAGAAGATAGCATAAAAATGAAATGTTTCTTTTATTAATATCAGATCCGTAGCTGTGTACATCTTTCCCTGGTGGACATTTCCCCCTTCATAGTAGCTGGTGTGGGAGGAGGCTTAAACAACAGATGCCACCAGGGCGACTACCAGGGCTCAACACATTCCAGATGCCTGTCTGAGATGGGCCTATCTTTTAAATCAGAGTACCCCAGCGCCATCTACAGGGCTGGGCTAATCAGACAGCATGTTGGCTTTGTGAGCTCAAACTGGTGTGTAGGTGCAGAAGCCGTGTTGGGCCAGGTTGGCCATTTAGAGAGTATCACCTAGAGGCATAATCCATAGTAGGGAGGCTGAGACAGGAAGGTTGCAAGTTCAAGGTCAGCTTCAGCAACTTAGTGAGATCCTCAACAACTTAGCCAGCCACTGTCTCAAAATAAAAAAATGAAAAGGAATGGGGTGTACCTCAGGGCTAAAGTGTCCTTGGGTTCAATCCCTTGTACCAAAATTATAATAAAAATAAAAATTCAAAGGATGGAATAAGTCACTGATTAGAAAAATACAAGATCTGGAGTTAGGGGAACAGCTTTGGGTGTCAAGGCCAGAAGGAAGGGTCAAAGGCCATAAGTGAGTATTGAGGCTGGAGATCAAGAAAGGGTTGATCCGGAGCATACGAGAACAGCAATAAGAAATCCAAGGATATTGACCATGGGAAAGCAGGAGTGTGCTCTTTTTCAGTGCTAGCTATAAGAAAGGATGCTGGTGCCGGGTCAGGTTACCACTAAGGGATTGTTTCCCTCTTCTTTTTTTGGTGGGGGACAGGAAGTGGGGTTACGTTTTTTAAATTGTTAGAAGTTACTGTTTTGTTAGAGGTGCATTAGGGGAACAAAGTGGGCTATCTAGCTGGGCAATTTCCTTATAATCAAATACAAATGATTAAGCAGTAGATACATAATCCATCATGATTCAAAGTGCATCCTGGGAACATTCCTGCAAGTAGCCCTAAGAGAATTAGTGTACTACTCTCCAAGGGACTATGTTGAAGGGCCATGGTCACTGTGTCTGTGTAAAAGACTGACTTCATGACTTTCCTATTAAAATGACAGGAAGTAAAAAATAAAAAAATGCCCCTCCCTTTATTCTCCTCACCATTTGCCCATGATCTTAACAAAGCTCAGGATAATTCATGCTTTCTATTAATTACTTAGCTTTTTTTTTGGAACTTACAAATGTGCTGACATAGCCAACCCCCATGTCTACTTTTCTGTAGTGGAAAGGATACTGATCCTTTCCTTGTCTTCATCGGAAAACAGAAAACACTGAGGTGGACAAAAGTGTTCACTCTCCAGTGTCTCTTCCAGCCAGTCTATCCAGATCTTTCTGAAATATAAATCTGATCAGGTTTCTTCCCATAGCTAAGAAATAAATAAAGCCCAAACTTTTGTCTTCCACACAGGACCCTCCACTCCTGCAGGTGTGACTTCCTAACTCTGCCCACTCTTTAACCCTTCCACCTCATCTCTGGCCTCCTCCCCTGTCTCCTCTCCTTTCCTTCTGCCCTTCCCCTCAGCAGCTTCTACACTATCTTTTAAAGACACTAGCACTTGTTCACATCCTCCACACCTTTGCTCATACTGATTATCTGCCAAGTATCCCTTTACCTCCGCCACAATATCCTACCTACATTTGAAACATACAGTTTAAGAAACCCTGCTCTTTGACATCTTCTCCAGCCCCATCTCCCAACCAAGAGAACCAGGCCCCCATCTTGTTCCCATGGCCAAGAGCAGTTCTGTCAACTCTCCCCACATAACACCCTAATTGGTTGTGGGGTCTCCGTGCTCCACACGCAGGAGTCTGTGCCCTGCATCTCTCAGCGTGTTGTCTCACCTTCAGGAAGTATCTGACAAACTCTGCAGGAAGGAAGTGCAGAGAGGTTCAGAGAGAAGAATGGTGGGTAGAAAGGCAAAATGTCATGCACAAGGAAAGAAAGGAGAAGGAATCCCAGCCTCCCTCCATGGCCCAGAGCACAGGTGCTGGGCCCAACCCTGCCACAGTGGACTACTAACTGGGGGACCAGAGACCCATGACTTGACCTCTCTAAACTCTGGGGGCCTGATAATATTTCTCTCATGAGATGGAATATACGAAGAGCCCACGTGGGGTTGGTGCCTGCCTGCCTCTGTGCCAGGGGTTTACTGGCCATTCAGAGGCAGATGAGGACAGTGTGTGCCCTCATAAGACTTAGCACTAAGTAATGAATAATAAATAATTGTTATCCACAAGGAATGAGTGAATCAAAAACAGCATGCAGAAGTGGAGAACTGATGGAAAAGTCAGAGCCCTGAAGAACATTCCCTATTCCATACGTGCAGGTAGATGTCTGCGAAGGGACACCTGCAGAAGTCCAGATGACCAGAGTCCGTGGAGGCCGAAGGAGCATGCCAGATGGGAAACAGGAAACCCTGGCTGACATCCTCCAGATGAAGGTTTGTCCCAAGGACATGAAGCTAGCCAGTCACTCTGAAGGCCAGAGTAAGTTTCAGGCTTCCTGACTCTCTTTACATATTTTACAAATATTAATTGAACATCTATTATGTGCTAAGCACTTACTCTAGTTAGGTATCTGCAGTAGTGGAAAGAGCACCAAATTTAGAAGCAGAGAACAGGTTTAAATCTGTACTTAACAATACTTATCCTGAGCATGAATTATCCTGAGCTTTGTTAATACTTAACAACTGTGTGTGGTAAGTGACTTCTCATTCGTACAGTTCCTATTTGTGTGTGTGTGTGTATGGAAGATTGAACTCAGGGCACTCAAACACTGAGCCACATCCCCAGCCCTATTTTGTATTTTATTTAGAGACAGGTTCTCACTGAGTTGTTTAGCACCTCGCCATTGCTGAGGCTGGCTTTGAACTTGCGATCTTCCCACCTCAGCCTCCTGAGCCACTGGGATTACAGGCATACGCCACTGTACCTGGCCTGCAGTTCAGTTTCTTCACTTATAAGACAGATCATCACATGAACCTCACAAGGGTTTTATAAGGACCAGATCTGACAGTATGTCATGATAGGTACTCAGCAAATGTTCATTCTTTTCTTTCTATATCTGTTGTCTTTGTACACTCAGAATCTACACACTGATGACACACTGATGTTATAATATAGTGTCATTTGGTGACTATTTAGGCTGCATTTTATCTTCATGTTAGTCAACACTTTTGATTGCAAATGTGATTAGAGCATATTCTGTTTGGCCAAGACATTATAGGCAATTTGCTTAGAAAATCACTGCATGGCTGGATCCAAGGACCCAAGGAATACCACAAGGACTCAGTGTCACCTTTCTCCCTCGGTTTTGCGTCCCTCTGTGGTGACTCTGTTTTCAGGCAGATGGCTTCTAGCTTACAACCTATGCTCTTATAAACCCAAGAGGAAAACAAGAAATTCTTATCTTCCCAACAACTATAAGCCCCAGGACATGAGTCGAGACCCACAATTTGTCCCTGAACCAATCATTAAGTGTATGACGCTCTGATTGGCCCAGTCCAGGTCATAGCCCCTGGAGCTGGGGGTATTAGTTCTACCAAAATGGCAAACCATCCAATTGGAGGATTCCCGAGAGAAACAAGGCAGCTACTGGGGGTGGGGAGGAGTAGAGGCCGAGTAGACGAAGAAAACAGATATCCACTCCAGCCCAGTAAGCCATGGCTAGTCACTGACTTCCAGTGCTACATACACAATGGAAGAGTGATTTTTCAGTGACCATAGGTGGACTCAAGGCCCCTTAAAGTCTGCCACCAACCTCCCTGGCCTTGCTGTGCCACATATCTGCTTTCCTGCATACTCTGCTCTGGTCGCAGCTCACTGACATGTCGCCTGTGTGAAGTAGCCCTGTAATTTAGATCCTCTATAGGGAATGTTTTATGCCCTTTCTCCACATGCTGGAGTCCAATTCATCTTTCAAGCTCTGTCCCCAAAGCCACTCCTGAGGCCTGCTTTACCTTCATTCCCTCTTCCCCGTTTCCCATCCTCCATGGACCACAATTCCTCACTCCTGTTTCCATGACACTTAAACAGCAGCAGAATGACCACATTTCCATATTAGGACTTGGAGTCAAGCATTTCTGAAACCCAGGACCACTATCTTAACCCTGTAACCCTGGGAAATTTATTTACTCTCACATGCAAGTGAGGATAATATGTATTTCCAAGGGCTATTTGTTAACCAATACAAAGTATTTGCTTCAGATATTAAATAACTATTAGTTCTCTCCATTTATTTTCTTTTTTGAAAAATTGTAGCATGCCTTACATTACAATTCATAGTTTAGGTGTTGCATCCCATGATACACTGTGAGTACCTTGAGATCAGAGACAATGTGTTGTTTTTTTCCATGTCTGTGAGACCCTGGCAGTGTCTGGCCATAAGGGAGCTAGTGAATAAAACTTTGTTGAGTGAAAGAATAAAGAATAAGTCAAATTTTGTTTTCTGAAAATATGGTGGATTAGACAATCTAATGATTCTCTTTACTGAAGCAAGTATAGTGAAGAATAAATTTTTTAAACATTCGTAAAAGCATCACAGAATGAATATAAAAAGAACATCCAGGAGCAGGAACCCTGGGAAGTGAGTGCCAAAGCTAGTGTTTCTGCTGAGGGTTTTTGCTGAGCTTGGAATTCCTTGAGCTCCTCTTTACTGCGTGATGTTCAAAGGATGGACGTTATGTCCTGGGACCTGTCCAAGGTGAGTTCATAACAGGAGATTCCTGTATAAAATTGGAACTATGTTCACTTCTCATTAGTATTGCAAATATCTGAGATAATCAAGTTATGAGAAGGAGGGGTTTATTTTGACTTGTGGCAGCTGAGAAGCAAAGAGGGAATAAGAGAAGGGCATGGGGTCCTAATATCCCCTTCCAGGGCAGTCCTCCAGTGACCAAAAGTCCTCTCACTAGTCCCAGCCTTATAAAGTTTCCACTGTTTCTGCATTAGTCATCCTTTCATCACTATGATCTAAATACCTGACAAGAACAACTTTATGGAGGAAAGATTAACTTTGACTCATGGTTTCAGAGGATTCAGTCCTTGGTAAGCAGCCTCAAAGGCAGAAACATCATGGTAGAAGGGCATGGGTGACAAAAGCTATGAGCTCATAGTAGCCAGGAAGCAGAGAGACACAGGAAGGGGCCAGGGGCAGATAGAATCTCCAAGTCCACGCCCCCAGCAGCCTGTAGTTTTCACCACTTCCCAGTAGACCATTCGCATTATCCATCCATCCAATGGATTGATCCACTGCTGAGGCGAGAGCCCTCATGAGCTAATCGTTTCACTTCTGAATATTGCTACATTTCTAACACATGGGTCTTGGGGGGACATTACAGATGCAGACAATAAGAACCTCCCAATAGCACCAGGGACTAGGGACCAAGCCTACTGCTCAGGTTTTATAGGACATTTCTCCAAACCATAGCAGGATAGTTACATCCATGTTTTAAGAATGAACAAGACTCCACTGAACAGAGGAAGTCTATCCGTTTTGACCTTGGTACCAGGTAAAGGAAAATTTTTTTTAAATCTGTTACCATAAGCTGGTTCTCATACACTTCTGCAGTTTAAAATGATACTATTTATATGACTTACCCGACAAAACCAATTTAATCTAAATTCTGCTTAGTAAACCTCCTAGACAACTGGTAGCAGCAAACATAAATTCTCCTTGATGAGATCTACTTTTAATCAGGTTTCAAATAATTCCTATAAAATATTCTTTTTAAAAATAACAGTTCATAGTCACAGATAGCTGAGTGCCTAAGACCACACAGACTTATAGTGTGTGAAAACTGGCAGAAAAATAGACAGTAGAACCAACCTGCATGATATTGTAAATATAAGAATTATCAGACCCAATATATCATATAAGAATATGAATAGAAAATAAACTATTTAAAAATGTGATAAAGTGATATAGATTGCAGTGAATAATATATATATATATCTTTTTCTCTGAAAAAGAAATTATTAAACTAAAAAAAATCAACCCAGGTAAATTCCACAGAAGAAAATGATGTAGAAAGAATGAAAGGATAAGAATCATGGAAAATAGAATGAAAAGTCTTAAAATGACATCAAACTGGAGTTCTATAAAAGAACACTAAAAAAAAAGAAAAAATCATAGACAAAAGATAACTGATTTTCCAAAATTATTCAAAAATACATACTTGCAGATCCAGGAATCCTAAAGTTCTTAAAAATGATAGATAAAATAAATTGACACCCACCAACCGTATCTTAGAGAAACTGAAGAACACTGAAGAATAACTCAAGTGAGAGATGATAGCTCGGAGAAGGAGACCACATATAGAGTTGTTGAGATGTGTCTGGATTCAGGATATAATTTAAAAGTACAGGTGACAGGTGGCTTTTGTTTGGAGAGAAAAGAATCAAGGTTGTCCAAGGCCAACATTATTCTAACACAGAAAAATTGAAAGCATTCCCTCTAAAAACTGGAACAAGACAGGGATGCCCTCTTTTTCCACTTCTATTCAACAGAGTCTTTGAAACTAGACAGAGCAATTAGGCAAAAGAAAGAAATTAAAAGGATACAAATAGGAAAAGAAGAGCTCAAACTATCCCTGTTTCCTCCACTATAAAGCTTCTAGAACTCATAAACAAATTCAGCAAAATAGGATATAAAATTAGCCCCGTAAATCGTGTTCCTATGCATCAATGATGAATCAGCTGAAAGAGAAATTAGGAAAACTATACTATTCACAATAGCTTCAAAAACAATAAAATACTTGGGAATCAATCTAACAAAAGAGGTGAAACTTCTACAATAAAGACTACAGAGCACTGAAGAAAGAAATTGAAGAAGACCTTATTATGGCATTTGCAGGTAAATGGATGGAGTTGGAGAATATCATGCTAAGTGAAGTAAGCCAATCTCAGAAAACCAAATGCTGAATGTACTCATTGATAAGTGGATGCTGATCCAAAATGTGGGAAAGGACATGGGAACAAAGGTGGATCTCCGTTCACAGGGGTGTAAGGGGGGAGGGGGCATGGGGACAGCAAGGGTGATGGAATATGATGGTCATAATAACCCTAACTTTATGTATGACTGCATATATGATGTGATTCTATACAACTTACAACTAGAG
>PVHX01008744.1:0-61138 GCA_004024805.1 Geosciurus inauris
CCTCTCTCCTGGTTTGTTTTTTTTTATATGTGAAAGTTGAACCTTTTTCTTTTTTTTTTTTAATGTAGAGGTAGCATTACATTTTGAGTAGCTTCTAATGTGCTCTAAGTCACCCTTCTCTGTGTAGTACTGCTCTTTTGAATGATAATTACAGAGCTGACTGTCAGATTGTAGATAGGGGCTGCAATTATACATAAGCTCACTGAGGGCAAGTACTGAATCTGTATCCCAGTACCTTCCACTATGTCTTCCACATGATATTCCCCCAGGTTTTATTTAGCTTAAACACAGGTGACCTCCATGACACCAGTTGTAGGGTAACTTCAGACCTTGATGGAACCTCAGATGTGGGTGGAAAAGAGTTTTACTCTTTCTCCCTTTCTTCTCTTCCTCTTCCCACAACTTCTTGTCCTTCTTTGCTTCCAACTCTTCATCTTCTTTTAACTCCTCCTCCTTTTCTTCCTCTTATTTGTTTTCTAAGTTTTATGCATTTTTAAATATGAACTTTTTATAGATTTCTTGCTATATGATGTTTTGCCTGTATTTTTGTGTGGTTTTGATTTGTTTTTATGATTTAAAAATTTAATTTTAAATGCTTAGGAAACATTTAATTTAATTTAAATGCTTAGGAAACGTTTCCTGGGGAATACAGGAAGGAGAACATATAGAATACTTATTTGCTTGGATAGCTAAATATCTTTCTAAAGGGTACACAGGAGAATAGTGACATTTGCTTTCAGAGAGGGAAGCTAGGTGTCTGGGGGCCAGAGACCAGGGAAGGGAGGTCTTGTACTCTTGTGTCTTATGAATTTGGACTCTATGATTAATATTCCCTAAATATCTTTGAAAGTAGAGATGGAAAAAACACTAAAGGCATGGGAAAAAGGTACCAAAAAACCTACTTAGGTAAGAATAAATGCTGAAGAGGATGATCAGTTACTATATTTTTCTTTTTAATTAGAGAGAGAGTGTGTGCCAGTAGGGTTAAGGGGAGGCAGGGGAAGAGAGAAGGATCAGAGTTGGCTACCTTTACCTTTTTTTCCTATCCAGTCTGCTTCATGCCTAAAGCTTAAGCTTCTAAGCCTTTTCATTCTATGGGTTTTGTACATAGGAGTTTGTGACTTACTTTTGAGTGTTAGTCTTTATTGTATAATTACGTTCAAGGAAGCATATTTGTTGGAAATCTTATACATTCCTATTGAAGGGGAGGTTTTCTCATATGTATTTAAAAAGTCACAGTGGAGAGATTTAAAGAAATCATCTTTTGGGGCTGGGGTTGTGGTTCAGTGGAAGAGCACTTGCCTAGCATGTGTGAGGCACGGGGTTCAATTCTCAGCACCACATATAAATAAATAAAATAAAGGTCCATTGACAACTAAAAAATATTAAAAGAAAAAAAGAAACCATCTTTTCTGGTGTTTGCTTAAGGAGTGAAGGCTTTGCTCTCTCACCTATTGCTCCTCGTTCAGCAGTCTGGCCTCCTTTCCCTGAGTCAGAACAGAAGTAGGCCGGATTTCTAATAATAAGGGTTTGAAGGTAGAATAAGGAAACACATTGGCCATGTAACCTTGGAAAATTACTCACCCTTACTTTCCTTCAGTTTCTTCGTCTATGAAATAGGGAGCTTAACACCTGCTTTGTAGAGTTGGTTGATGAATTAGAAGTAATGTGCATAAACTGCATAGCATAGAACCTGATACTTCATATAGATGTTTAAAAATGGCATTATTAGTGTTATTGTTGGTGGGTATCTGTTGATTTTAGGCCCCCTGAAGGAGTGAAAGATACAAGATTCTTTTCATTGCAACGGAAGATAGCTTTTTATGGGAAGAAGGAGTAAGAGTTATCTATTGTTGTGTAACAATTCACCACAAACAGTGCTTAAAACAACAAAGAAATGTCATTTCTTGTAGTGTGGTTTGGCTGGGTCTTCTCTGCTTGTTTCCTTAGGACTTATATGTAGTGATGTTGTCAGATGATGACTGGAATAGCTAGATGGTCCCGGATGGTCTTGGGAACACATGTCTGATAGTCACTGTTGGTTGAAGCTGTTGGTTTTTCTCCATATGGCCCCTCTTGCTCTAGTTGCTAGACCAGCTTCCTATAACATGGCAGTCTCAGGGAACATTTAAGAGGGCCAGCTCCAGTGCTTGCTATTGAGTCTCTGACTCTTCAGAGAGTCAGCCCCAAGTCTCTGTGGGAGAGGACTCAGACTTAGACTTCACCTGGGTTGGAGAGGAGTAGCAAAGAATTAGTGGCTTTTTTTTTTTTTTTTTTTTTGGTACCAGGGATTGAACTCATGGGTACTCGACCACTGAGCCACATCTCCAGCCCTATTTTGTGTTTTATGTAGAGACAGGGTCTCACTGAGCTGCTTAGTGCCTCACTTTTGCTGAGGCTGGCTTTGAACTCGCAATTTTCCTGTCTCAGCCTCCCAAAGTGCTGGGATTACAGGCCTGCGCCACTGTACCCGGTTTTGTGGCCATTTTTAATCTACCACAAACTTAACAGTTTTTTGGTTTTTATTTTGACTAATTTTGGGTACAGAAAGAAAAGGTTCTATTGTTCTCTCTAGTTTGCCTATATCACTGATACCTTCTTTACCTTCTAATAAAAAAGCCTATTAAGGAACTGGAGAAATTGTTTGAACCATATTGGAAGAAAAGTAATAACTGTTTTTATGTGTTTGAAGATATTCTGTCTGAAAGAGGGCCTACTTCCAGGGTATGGAAATGACTGGAAAACAGACACCTCCTCAGTTTAAGGAAGAATTTTTCTGTGAGATAGTATCTTACTGAATGTCCTCCCTCCTCACCCCATTCCATGTAGAGAGGCAGGGACTTAGAAGATAAACAGCCACATGCTGGGTTTTTTTGTTTGTTTGTTTTTTTGGTACCAGGGATTAAACCCAGGGGAATTTAACCACTAAACCACATCCCAAACCCTATTTATTTATTTTTATTTAGAGACAGGGTCTTGCTGAGTTGTTTAGGCCTTGCTAAGTTCCTGAAGCTGGCTTTGAACTCTTCCTGCCTCAGCCTCCTGAGCTGCTGGGATTATAGGCACGCACCACTGCATCTTGGGACATGCTGGGGTTTTGAAGGAGGGCGTTCCTCTTTGTATGATTTAACTTATATGATTCCTGTTGACAGCAAGAGTCTTTGATTCTTGGGTCTGGGGCTATGGCTCAGCGATTGAGCGCTTGCCTTGCATACGTGAGGCACTGGGTTCGATCCTCAGCACCACATAAAATAAATAAAGATATTGTGTTCATCTACAACTAAAACAAAATATTTAAAAAAAAAAAAAAAAAGAGTCTTTGATTCTAGCCAGGCTCAGTGGTGCGTGCCTGTAATCCTAGTGACTTAGTAGGTCAAGGCAGGAGGATTGCAAGTTCAAAGTCAGCCTCAGCAATTTAGTGAGGCCCTAAGCAACTTAGTGAGACCCTGTCTCAAAATAAAAATAAACAGGGCTGGGGACGTGGCTCAATGGTTAAGCACCCCTGGGTTCAGTCCCTGGCACCAAACCAAACCAAATCAAGTCTATTATTCTGCAAGGTATGGTGGCACATGAAAGTTCGAGACCAGCCTGGCAATTTAGCAAGACTGTCTCAAAATAAAAACTGAAGTGGGCTGGAGACACAGTTCAGTGGTAAAGTGCCCTTGGGTTCAATCTCCAGTACCCAAAACAAAACAATGATTCCATGATTTGGGAAGTGTATCATCCTTTTTATGTTGAGATTGGACATAGGATGGGATTAGAAATGGAGCGAGTCATTGTCAAATTGGAAGAGTTCCCTAAGCAGAATTTTAAATGTGCTTGACAGATTATCTGCTACAAAATATGAAAGTTGATATTTTCTGTTGGTATGAAGCACATTGCTCTTTCATATTTTGTCAGGGAGGTGCTGCATCTTGAAGATGGGTTTCCTATGGGTCTTACGTTAGAATGAAAGGAATCAAATAATTTTAGGAGAGAAGAAATTGAAGTAAGAAATGCATGTGCACAATTGTTCTAGCTGCTATAGGTTACTGGATAGATTGTATAATACATCTAGTTAAAATTGTTTTGGAGTGCTAGGGTTTTGTGCAGTGGTAGAGAGCTTGCCTAGCAGGGACAAGGCCCTGGATTTGATCCCCAGCGCTGGGGGAAAAAATCTACAGTTCTGGTACTTTTTCCTTATCATGTGTTTTGCATTGTCCAAGCATGATTTTGGGATTTGATTTTATAACAAAACACCAGACCCAAATGGTGCTGTTGTCAGCCAAGAATACTGTGTCAGTAACTGATCAGAACTTGCACCTATGTGCTTTTTTCTTTTCTCTCTTTTTGTGGGGAGGAGACAGCAGGGGTTTCTACTCCCCGCATTGTAAAGCTGCTGGGCAAGAAGTGTGATGTAAGTGCACACTACCTTCTGCTTTGATTAATGTGACTAAGGTGGCTACTTTGATCAATGGTGTGTCTGTGGAGCCTGTCCCATTTCTGGTCCTTAGTTTTTTGGAAGACTGAGAGTAATTGCCATAAGCTGCAACAGTTACAGACACAGAGTAATGTTAGGTTTTTGGTGGGAAGCAAAATTAAGCTACCCTGTACAAAAAAAGCAGGAGATTGCTTTCCTGACTGGTGCATTTACAAGCTGGGAAATTGTGAAAAATATTAACCTACCAACTGTGTAACTCATTGGCTCTTTTCTTTGGGCTTCAATGTTCTTCCTGATAAAAATAATAATTATATTATTCCAATATGGTTGCCAAGTGTTCATGCTTTGCACTCCTCATGTGATTATAAATGGTTCTTCAGCATGAATTGCTTTGTCCTTGATTTAGTGTTTCACAACATTTGAGTATTATGTTGTCTGTGCTGATTTGTTGTTCTCTTCTCTTACTTTTCAGAATGGACTGCTGAATTATGAAGTGTTTCAAACCCAGTAGTAGAACATCACTCAGCCACTCACTCCTTTATCTCCTACTAGTTATTTAAATTGGACTTTTAATATCCTACCAGCTGCTCTTCAGACACACATGGTGCATTGTTGCCATTCCCCGGATTGCATCTTTGAAACACAAGCTCTTAGTAACCTTCAGCAAACAAAGAGGCAACCTCCTGGGTCCGGCTATCAGGAGGGAGTCATCCTGACTGCCCTCTAGCTTTTGCTGGATCTGGATTTGAATTACACCATGGAGCCTCGCATGGAGTCCTGCCTGGCCCAGGTGTTGCAAAAGGATGTGGGGAAACGACTGCAGGTTGGCCAAGAACTTATAGACTATTTCTCAGATAAACAGAAGTCTGCTGACCTTGAGCATGACCAGACCATGTTAGATAAGCTTGTGGATGGACTCGCTACCTCTTGGGTGAACTCTAGCAATTATAAGGTAAGTTGTGCTATAGAAGGTACTCTTGAAGGTGGCTGGACTGCCTTGGTGGATCAGAATTGATCTCTAAAAAAATATCCTTTATGAGCAATTGGCATGATTACTGGGCTTCGAATAAGACAGTCATGCAGGTTGTGGCTTTTGAACACTTGATTCTAGAGCAAGCAAGTGGAGTTTTCTTTGATTTTTTTTCTTTTTTTCTTTCTTCTTTTTTTTTTTTTGGTTGAGGATCAAAAAATTCTTGTCCTTAAGCTCTTTGAGAAAATCCAAGTGAAGAGATAAGGAGAGGCTTTTATGTTGAGAAGTGTACAAGCATTTGCAATCGTGACGTTAAAAGGTATTTTGTGTCTTGCAGTGAGTGAGTCATGAGACCTTGGTGAGTGGCCCTTCATGAATAACAGGTGTCTTCACTGATATTTCTCTTGGGGATCAAATTGGAAATAGGTCGTGGAGCATTTTACCTCTGGTCACTGTTTTAAAGTCTGTTGGGTACCTGGCCAGAAACAGAATGGGTTGTCAAGGACTCTTGACCCACGTGTAATGGCATGGAAGACATCCTTCAGGTCCAAAGATTAAGGCTCTTCTTGTATCCTTAGGGATGGAGGTAGAGGTAGGCATCCTGTGGCTCAAATGAGTTGTGAAGGTTGATCATTTTGCCATGCAAAGAGCTTTCATGAATGAAAACTAGATAAGACTTGAAATTCTGAAGAGGTATCCTCTCTTTGTCCTCTCCTCCACTTATCCCCTTACTCCACACACTCTCAGTTTGCAGAGGGGGTGGCCTACTTGGAACCAGGTTGAGATGGAAGGAGGAGTGAGAGTTTGTGTGACTGCTAATAGGTACACTAGGCATTGTAAAAGGGCCTTATAGAAACCAAATCTTTGGTGCTTTTGTTAATTGACACAGTCTTATGAATTTGGTTTGGACTTAGAAACCAAGATTCCTTCATTTGCTCTAGCGCACACTATTTCCCAAATACATTAAACCTCTCATCTAAGAGCAGCGAGGCTGTAGACTTGCTAAGGTTCTACCTAGGGTCCTAATATTTCACCCAACTGGATATAAAATTTATTCTACCTGTTTTTGGAAGCTGAGCTAAAATTCTATTTCATTTATTTGTTTATTCATTTGGCTGAAATTAATGAGTGCTTTTTCTGACTCAGCATTGGTGCTGGATGGTGGGAGTGTTAAAAAGGAGAGGTCATAGAGAGTCCAGTTGTTACATTTTTGAGGTCAGTGAAGTCACCTTCTGTATATTTGAATTACAGCTTCATTACTTTATTTGTGTGCATATTAAGATACTTTTGGCTGAGAAAAACTAAAAATAGATTCAGTAAACTTAAAATTACTACGAAGAAATTTAGTATTTCAGATAAGGCCAACTATTTCAGTAGCTGAGGCAATGTCTAGGGAAGCAAAGTGCTTTCAGAGTGCCTTCTTGTGTCTTTTACGTGGGAGGAAACCTTTCTCAGAAGCTTCCAGTGTACCTTTTATATACCACATTGGCTGGATGGCTCTGTGTGCCCACCCCAGCACCACTGGCAAAATAGAATGGGTGTCCATGATTTCTCTCAGTCATACTGCTCAACCTACTGGGTCTCAGGAAGGAATTCAGCCTCCACTGAGTGAAGCATGTGGCTGTGTGAAGGAGGGAGGGTACGTGAACATTATCAGACTCCTGTTAGGAAGGAGGAGGTTGATGATGGTACTGGGGTAAGACAGATGCTTATTGGTAGAGCCAGCTTTACTGCGTGTACCCTCTCCAAGCCTAAGTTTCCCATCTATAACATTGGAATAATCAAGTTATTATGAGCCTTAAATAAGAGAGTTCATGTAAAGTTAACCACATGCCTGCCATATGCAGAACACATGGTTCCAGTCTTCAGGGAACTCTTAGCCAATGGGCAGGACTGGTACATAAAACAAAGTGGTTGACACACAGTAGGTATAGTGTGTGCAATAACTGAAACACACAGAATTCTGTGGAAAGAACATAATGAAAAAAAAAAAAGGAGTGACACACAGCCTAGAAGAATTTGGGATTTTGAGGATTGGGTACTTTTTCCAGAATAGCATTGGCAAGGTCACAAAGAAGTAAAGGATTAAGACTTGACTTGTTGAGAAGTAACTCTTAAGCAAAGAAAGCTTGTTGTGAAGTCAAATCAGGAAGATTGGGTTTGCTACTAACTCGATTGTAACCATGGACAGTTCAGTGAACCTGCTTGTGCAATACAGATGGAAGATGAGATAATCACTTAGGAGCCCTCAAGTTCTAATATGACTTACCACAGATGGTTTTGTAGACAGGAGCATGTCTTGTGGTTCTTATCTCACATAGTGCGGAGCAGCCCCGGTCTCTTAAGTTCTCCAAGTGTGTAGACTGCCTGTCTTGTTCTCAACTAGAGCCAGCCCTGGAACATAGTAGGTGCTCATCAAATGCTGGTTACATGAGTGAACTCAGGTCATCAAGTATTGCTGGTTGCTTTCTTGAAATTTTGGAAATATTTCTTTTAGGCTCCTCCTCCCTTTTTTTCCTCTTAATTGTAGATCAAGATTTCTCACTCACTGTGAAGTACATTTTAAGCTTTGTTTAGCATTTTTAAATAGTGTGAATAGAAGGAATTAGCTTTTTTTTTTGTACTGGGGATTGAACTCAGGGGTACTCGACCACTGAGCCACATCCCCAGCCCTATTTTGTGTTTTATGTAGAGACAGGGTCTCACTGAGTTGCTTAGCACCTCGCCATTGCTGAGGCTGGCTTTGAACTTGTGATTCTCCTGTCTCAGCCTCCCTAAGTGCTGGGATTACAGGCTTCTAATCCACCGCACCCAGCTAGGAATTAGCTTTTTATTAACAAACTTTGAGGCTGTGCTTTGTGATTTCTTTTTTAAATTAAGAACTAAACAGAATAAGAGGAAAGAGGTGAAGTAATTTTGGCTTTCTAAAGCAATACTTTTTTTGTATTATTTCTTAACAAGGAAGGTAGATGAATGCCAGCCCAGTATCTTATTTTACAAAATATTTGGCTGTAGCTTGAATAACTTTACATTTGAGTGTTTATTAGCATGATAGACAAATTTGTGTGTGGTATTTAATTATGGTTTAATAGCTACCATTTATTGCTTACTTGTGCATAAGACATTTTATCTGACTCATCTCATTTAGTCTATATGACACCCCTGCAGGGCAGGTGGTTATATTCTAATATCATACATGAGGTAACAGAGGCCCAGAAATAAGAGGTAATTTCTACTAGTGATAATGGAATTGGGATTTAAATATAGATCTCTCTGATTTCCTCCAGTCTTCATTTCATAAGAACAGAGGTCGGCAAACTTTTTCTCAAAGGCCAGATAGGTAAATATTTTAGGTCCTGTGGGCCATATAGTTTTCTTGCAAATATTCAGCCAGTTTGGGCCCTTTTGTCATAAAAGCAGCAACAGAGAATACATAAATGGATGGATGTGGCAATGGTCCAATGAAACTTGATTTACAGACGCTTTGGCCCTGCACTAGAACATTGAGCACCAATGTGCCACTGAAGTAAGCACTTTTTCTTCAGTGGTGGGAACTATTAGTGATTCATCTGGGAGAACAGTAGTAAGGCTTATAATTTGCTTCTAATTCGGGAATGGGGGGAACATTAGTTTAGAGTAGAATTTGGTTTTGGACCCCTTTATATATTTCAGGAAAATTTGCCTTTCTTAGCTTTCTCGCTCAGACTTCATTGGGGGTCATTTTGAATTCTGTTAACCTACCACTGATAATCTACAGTGAACTGGCCTTGGACTTTCTTGCAGTAGAAGTCATGTTGAGGGTTGAGGAGTTGGTTATTCCTCATGTATACATTCCTCATAGTCATACCTCCAGAATACCACCAGGGCCACATCATGGGGGTGCTGTTATAGTGACCATGGGAACCAGAAAGGAGACAAGAGACTTCTCATTCATAAGGCTTTTATTACATTACTTGGAAATTGAAAATAAAAATACACACCACCCCAACAAATTTGAATATGGCTGCCCTTAATGATCTGGACTTCTCTTTTTGTTTTCCTTAATTTAAAACTTGAAGAAGGGGAAAGATGGTGAGGTAGATACCTGCACAGCCCTCCAGCCATGCTGTTTATCCTCCTTCCTCTTCCTTTGGATAAAAGGTATGAAAAGTTAAGAGTAATCTATCCTGGAGTGGCTGCCTGGGCCATGGCACCTGGAGGGAACTGAGAGGCTGTGCAGCTTTCCCAGTCACCCTGACAGCTTTAATTCTGCCCACAGTGTTGTGACTTGCAGCCTTATACCCTCACCAGAGCAGGCATTCATACCTTCGATGACTCAGTTGGTACAGAGTTGCCTCATGGGGGCCCCAGTGTTTTTGTGAATATAGTCTTACCTGTCTTCTCTGCAGTTCCCAAACCCAAAAAGCTCTGAAAGCTCAGTGTTTTTCATAACTCATTTGTCATTTGATCTGAAGTGAACTGATATGAGACTATTGATAGCCTTTATTTACCTGCTTAGGGCACTGCTTCACTGCAAAAATATTAATATATTTGATTGTGGGTGCTGATCCTGATTCTGTTCAAGGGGTTATGTACAAGGATATTTTTTCCCTAACACCCCCAAAATCTGTATCTCAAAACACTTCTGGCCTCTAGATATTTTTTAAAAATTCTTTTAGTTATAATACCTTTATTTACTTATCTTTATGTGGTGCTGAGTATCAAACCAAGTGCTTCCTCACATGTACTAGGCAAGCGCTCGACCACTGAGCCACAACCCCAGCCCCTAGAATTTTTGATATGTGATTGTGGACCTGCATTTAATACTGTAGAACAATAATGATGGCCTGTGGCTAGGACACATTTACTATGTACTACTTATAATTACCAGATGAAGTAGGTATTGTTATTTCCATTTTATAGATGAGAAGACCCATGCTCCAAGAAGTCAGGCAACTTGTTCAAGGTGATAGAGCTAGTAATAAAGATTTCTGAGACTTGAACTGGGTCTTTAAGCAACACCCATATTTAACCACTTACATGTGCCAGATTCTGTACCAGGAGCTCAGTATATAGTGGGGAAGATGAACATGGTCCCTGCCCTGACACTAAAAACAGTGCCTAGGCTGTTTAGGGCTGTTGAACCTAATATGTATGGACTTCATTCCTATGCACGCTAGATTCAAGGCCCATACCATACTGCTTTGAATCTGAAATTTATGGGTTCTTGATTAATCTAGAGCTTCCATTGTCTCTGCCCTGAAGTACCTATGGTTTGATTGAATGGATAACTAAGGCCGATGTGCACAACTGCACAGCATAGGACAGGAAATAGTTCAGTATTACTGCACGGGAATGTGTATAAAAACCTTAGTGTGAAGATGAAATAATGTTACAGCGTGCTTAGTTAGAGAGGCCTTGACGGAAAGGTAAATAGGGCCATGAAGAATCCAAAGGAGTAAGTTGCAAAGAATTCTGAGCAGCCTCTCCTCCTTTCCTGTTCCTTGCTTGGAGGGCAGTGCTATCTCTGTAGACCTTAGAGGGTTAGTCTCTCCTAAGCTTCTTAACAAAGCATGGTGTTGCCCCTGGATCAACTGCATTTATGGGCAGAAAGGGAATGTGTTGACAGATAAGGGAAGTTCCTTTCATTTTCCTTGCCTATCTCCCAACCTTGGCTTTCACTGAGGCTTTTATTTCCCCTCTACTGTCCTTGAGATGAAAGCCAGAAAAGATTATTGGATTCAGATTAGGTGACTTCTGTTTCCCTTTCTGGCAGTCTGCTCGGTGCTGCCGCCAAGTGACGCATCCTTTCAAAAGCTGTCCACTCTTCCCAGATTTTCCTTGCAGTGTTTGTTGGCTGCTGGAGGTGAATTTCTCAGGTATCATTTAAAAAGACAGATGGTTTCTGTTGTAAAGAGAAAAACTACAGCGAACAGCACTAAAGCAAAAACAAAAACAGCAAAAGCAAAAACCCTGACCTTTGGTTATTTTAAGAAAATTTATGTGAATTGTCAAGCAAACATGGTGTCCTTGATATATGTAATTAATGGCATTTCTTCTTAAATATGTTTTCATGTATATGCAAGGATAACAAACTGTATTGGAAATCAGATTTGAGTGGGAACAGTCTGGATTCCTATCTTGGCTCTGCCTTTTTTTTAAATGTATTTCCTCATCTGTTAAATGGGTCTTATGATACCTTATCCATAGTGTTATCTTGAGGCTTCACTAAGCTAGTGCATTTTGCTCTGTAGGTAGCATAAAGTCAGAAAAAGGAAATCATTGAAGACATCATGTAAATACTGGGGCCCGTGATAGTGAGATCCATAGAAAGTTAACTTTTATGTGGGACTGAGGTTGCATTGCTTCCCTGTAGCCCTGCCAGTTAGCCTGTGCCCTGGAACAGAGGCTTCAGATCTTCTGCAATGAGATATCAATCCTTGAGTTGTGCAGTGTTGATAATGAAGTCCCTGAGCAGAGCAGCAGCTGGCTGGGAATTCTATGAAGGGCAAGTTTAAATCTTACTATTATAAACGAATCCATTGAGGACCACTGCTTTAGGAGGATTTCACTTGTTCTTTTTATTTTTAATGCACACTTACACATTGTGTTGCTTCAGAAAACTAAAATTTAAATAAGGTTACAGATAATAGAAGAAATCATAAATTGAATGTCAAGGCAAACAAAAAAGAAACATCTGGGGTGAGAACATGGAGCCAACAATGAAGCTGATGAGTACAAGACAGCAAGTGTTTACTAATAGCTAACATTTATTAAGCACTCATTATGTTCCAGACACTGTTAAGTGCTTTGCGGGCATTGCCTCACTTAATCATGATGTAGGTGCCATCCAGTAAGCCCTATGATTATTCCCGTTCTTCAGCTGGGGAAACTGCCCAGGAGAAGTGGAGAAAAACTTGAAGTTATAACTAGGAGGTATCATTTCCAGGATATTAATTTAAATTGTCTGACTTTAGAGCCCTCCTTTGAAGCAATCTGCAATATTTTTCTTTATAATTTTGCAGCAGTATTAAGATTTGCATTGTTTGGAGCATAAAGAAAAGGGTATAAGGAGATTATGATTATGTCTGGAGTAAGAAACATCTCATTTTATGCTTTTTAAGATAAATGTATTTAACATAGTTTTTTGGTCCTAGTAGAATTATGACTATGTATGCTATTTAAACTTTCTATTTTGGAAAATATAAGACCCTACAAGAAAATGTCAAAAAAGGGTACAAAGGGCTGGGAATGTAACTCAGTGGTAAAGTGCGAGGAAGAAGAATACAAAGAATATTTACATATGTTTCGCCCAGACCCCAGCATTAGTTCTTCACAGTGTTTGATTTTCATTCTGTCTATATACATGTTAGTGTTGTTTTAAATTATTTTGAGAGTAAGTTGTAGACATAATGTTGCATCTCTCCTAAGTATTGGTGTTGCTTTCTAAAAACAAGGATATTTATATAGTCTTAGTATATAGTTATCTAAACCAATAAATTTATAATTATTTTTATAGATTACTTAAGGCAACAGAATAATTTAGTGAACATAAAATGTGATGATGTTTGGTTTGATTTCCTAACAGCCAAACTAGAAATGGAGTGACGGTCAGCTGTAAGTTTTCTTAACCACTATGAAGGAACCATAAAAAGGCAACATTTCTTCCTGGATTTAGCAGGGGGAGAAGAAATAAATTTCAGGAATGGATGACACAGAGGAGAGTGCTGAGATTTAGGTTTTCCAGCTGCAGACAGAGGTCACAGACAAAGGAAAGAAAAACTGGCAGACCCCCCCACTAAGTTATCTTTTTAATAGGTTAAATAGGGAACTGGAGTTCAGCCTATGGGAATAAAGTAGAGATGCTGTTCTTTTTTGAGATGTCTCTGCCATTTCCTAGGCTGGCTGCAAACTTGAGATCCTCCTGCCTCAGCCTCCTGAGTAGCTGGGAGTCCAAGGGCACAAATTGCACCTGGCTTTTCTATAGTTGTTTTTTATGTGGAATTTTGGGTAGGGGATAAGGGTCGGGGGTGAGGGGAGCAGAGTGGGAAGAGCTGCTGAAGCTCGCTATTCACTGTGGGCCAAACAGATGGGGTGTAAGGTTTGATGACTTGTGGGAATCTCTGTTTAATCCTTCTTGGAAGCTTTATGGATGAGATGGCCTTCAGGACTCTTCTGGATAAAGATAGCGAGCCCAGCAGGCTAGGAAGGAGGATGCTGCAGGTGTCCTGTTCTGAGATGTAAGCAAGCTGGTCATACAGCAGGGACACTGAGCAGATTTCCCAGGTAGGGAACCCCTGAGGGTCAATCAGGAGAGACAGCCCTGTGGCACTGTAGTAGGACTTTGCTATTAATAGGTGGAAGCAGCTGAAGGACCCTCAGGGAGAGCCTAGGCCCTGGCCAGGTGCTGAGTATTGCCTGAGGGTAGGAAATTGAGGCAAGTCGAGTGAACTAGGATTAAGGGGAGTTTAGGGTGAAGCCAGTTCCAGTAGTGGCATCAGGGAAGAGGATGTGGTGGCTCTGGTTTAGTTTGGATATATATATGAAGGACTGGGATGAATTTGAGAACTGTTCAAAATTTCAGGCTTCAGGATACAATTTGCTGACTGTGGATAGCCTTGTAAAAAGGACAGCCAAGTTCTTTTCCTCATGATGCATTTGATTTCTTTTTGATGTAGAGAAGATATTTTAAGAAAAAACATGAAATACTTTTGAAGGACATTTAGAAAAATAACTATGACTTCTTGCTTTGGCTGAGGGTCCTAAGTCTATGTTCTTTGTGATTTATACACATATCTTGGGAACAGCTTTTTCATACACATTTCTTGAGGCCGCTTCATTGAAGTATTTTTTACAAATGCTGATTTAAAAAATATAATTTTGTTTTTATTATCGTAAAAGTGATATGTTCCTGTTGTACATACGAGAACAGACTATAAAAGTCATGGAAAAAAAATTTAAAAATCACTCCCAGTCTTTGGCCCTGAGGTAACTATTTGAAACCATAGAAAAAAGATGGAAAGAATAGCTATGTAAGACTAATCATAACACAGAAGCTGTTTTGTCAGCTGCTCAAGATGAAATATATGTTATAGTCATCTTTCCTGTCAGTAAAGCACGGAACTTATAATAATTTTAATATACTGTTCTCTTCTGTTAATGTGTAATTGCCATTTCTCTAGCCATGCTTGGTTGCTAACATCTAGGCTGTTACTGATTTTTTGTCAGGAGCATCACTGCATGAAGCACCTTGTACATATGTATGTTTCTGCCCTCCTGTGCTGCTCTGCTGAAAATTCCCAAAGGTCGAATTGCTGGGTCAGAGCTTGCCAAGTTGCCTGCTCTCAGGAGCACGTGAAGCCTCTTGACCACTCCTGGGTGTTACCATTTCTCTTGATGTTTTTCCTTTTGATGGGCAACAGATATCTCTGTTTTTGCTAGAAGCAACATTGGAGAATCTTTCTTCTTCTTTAACTTTTTGGATAAGAACAATTTTTTTTGGCAGTGCCAGGGATTGAACACAGGGCCTCCTACTGCTTCATCAGTGAGCCACATCCTCAGCCCCAAGAGCAAATCTTAAGGAAAATGAAGTAAATAATTTTATTTTTGTCAGTCCTATTTCCCCCTAAAATTACTGATGAAAAGAAGTTCTGTCTGGGGTGTGTTCATCATTAGCAGAGAAGGTAAGTAGTTTGGAGGAGGAAGTCCTGATACTAGAGACCTCTGAACCTCTGCAAGGTCCACTTTGAAATGGACTAGAGAAGGTGGGTCTTTGTTGTTATTTTATCCTGTAATGTTATCACTCCCTTCAAAATAAGAATAATATTTATTTATCTTTCAAGAAAATTGTGAGGAAATAACCATTTGCATCCATTTCTTTGGAATATTCTTTTCCTTTTTCCCCAAAGACTTAACACCTTCTGCAACTTCAATGTCAGCTCATCTTAATGGGCTAAATTGGTAGGTTCTAAATAATGCTGAATAGGTAGTAATTTTGTTTTTGTTAGGCAATGAAGTGTGGTGTGTGATTTTATTTGATTCTGCATATGATTTTAGCCTAACCTAAAAAATGTTTTTCAAAAAACAACCTTGTAATGAAAATGGCTGATAGTAACCTTTCTGATCACAGGAGGTAAGTCACATGGATTTTGTGTTGAACAGAAACTCAGTTGAAACCAGTGGGAGCTGAAAAGGGGTGTTATGGGGACAGTCACTAGCCAGTAGGGATAGTCACTGGCCATGGTGATGGTTGAAACGACTGTGGAGACAGCGCTGGGGACTTGGGTGGTGGAGGACTAGGCTTCCGTTGCCTGGTGGCTTTGTTTTCTGACACAGTGGACACTCATGTCCACTATGGTGGTGTGGAGAAGCCAGTTTGAGTAGCTCATTCACCACTGGAAAGAGTCTCTTCTTTCCCAGCTTAGAAATCCCACAATTCCCAAAACAAACCCTCAAACTCTTGACCCACTTACTGTGGCCACAGAGGCATGGCTGTGCCAGAAAATGGTGGCTTCCTCTTGTGTCAAGGGATGAGATAAGGAAGATCAGTCACCCTAAGAGAATGGAACTTGGTGGGGCACGTAGCCCAGGTATGACCACTGGGGCAGTCATGAACTTCACTGAAACTTCATACTTTATATTGCTTGGGAGGCCATGGGGATCTAGTGACAAGGCTCAGATATGAGCAGAGGCCTGGGTGTACCCCAGGGTGTTCTGCTTATCATTTGTGTGGATTTAGGCATGCCATTGAGTTTCTCTTTCCTGTCTGTAGGACAGACTACTGTGTACTTCGGGGTGGTCAGGAGTGAAGGACCAATGATGCTTGACAGTACATCTCTGTGTTTTACTTCATTTCATTTTATTTTCTGTTCTGATGATGTGTTTTTTTAGAGGAGAGGTACTGGGGACTGAACTCAGGGGCACTTGACTGCTGAGCCACATCCCCAACCTTATTTTGTATTTTATGTAGAGACAGGGTCTCACTGGGTTGGTTAGTGCCTCGCTTTTGCTGAGGCTGACTTTGAACTCATTTGCCATCCTCCTGCCTCAGCCTCTCAAGGCACTTGGATTATAGGCATGCACCACTGTGCCTGGCTCTAATGATCTTTTATTATTTGTGTTTTTAGCTGGGTCATCAAGTGAGATCTTGTCCATCTTTCCTAATCCCTTTAAAGCAAAGGATTTATCATAGTGATTATTATACTACATTTTTGAATTTTAGTATCAAAATACCAGTATGTTTTGAGGTATAATGCCATTTCTTTAGAATATTAAAAATGCAAAATCTGAATCATGTAGTTATTGATGTATATAAATTTATTTGATGTTTTAACATATCAACTGTGTACTTACCACATGCCTGTCCTATTTAAAACCATTCCTGGGTATCTTGTAGCTAAGGAAGTGGAAATTAAAACTAGGGAAATTGAGCTTCTTAGGTTTATCATCACTTATATTTTCCTAAGAGCCAGTTTGGGCTCATTATTTCTGTTATAAATCCCAAATGCAGCAATTTTAAAATTAGGAGGAAAGGGGAGGTGTTAAGGGAATTGAATGCAGGATATGATAGGGGATTAGGGATTAGGAAAGAAAAACTCCAGTGCCAGGCCTCACTTCCACTTTCCCCTGGCTCTGGGCCATGCCCCTCCCCCCTATTCTGAAGGATGGGATTCTCTATGCTCCTCTCTTCTCCTCTGGTCTGGATCTCTTCTTTTGTTGCCAGATCTTTCCTCCCCTAAGATAATTTATTTTAGCCACGATCAGTCAACTTAGCCACGATCAGTCAGCCTAGTCATGCTATTTTGAAAAAAGGATGTTCAGAACATGGGGAGAAAGCCCGTGTTCTTCACTGTAAGTGTTGCTGGGGTGTGATTATATGCTGCTGACCGAGTCCTGGGAGGCCACCGAGGGCTGTCTGCATTTGGGACCTTCTTGCTTCAGTGTGGAGCTTTTCCCATAAAATGAATGAGGAGGATTTTGACTCACAGGGCCCAAAAGCACAGGTGGATGTGGGCACAGTGGAAACACATGCATACACCCTGAGGATGGTGGCCAGGTGATCTTTTTTTTCTTTTTCTTTTAATGTGTATTGAGCGTAGTTTATAAATTCAGGAAAACCTTACACCTAAGGGAAAAATCTGTTATTGCATATGCCACACTATTAATAGAATATTTTTATAGGGGGCAAGGTATATTATAAGGGTGTGTTCTTTTAACTACTTTGTTAAGTTTTTAATTGTTGGAAATCGTTTTTAATAATATAACTATCACTTAAATTTTTTCTTTTTGAAGAACTTTTAGGGCTTTCAAAAATGTTCTGTACCCATGCCGGCTTTATTCCTGTTAGGCATGTGTTTATTTACTTTCTATCTAGGTCTGTTACCTTTAACTTAGGGAACAGATTGAATGTGGCAGAACAGGAGGCCATCTAGAACTCACCATTTCCCCCCATAAGTAACTACATGCTTAAGAGAAACCTTGAACGATTGGGAGTATAGCTCGGTGGTCGAGCACTTGCCTAGTGTGTGAGGCCCTGAATTTGATTTCTAATACCAGGGGGAAAAATTGAGAGAAACCTTGAATGCCTTGGTGGAAAGATTTATTTTTATTGAATGACATCTTGATTCCTATCTTTAAGGAAAATTGATTTTTTTTTTTTTGCCATCTCCAAAACTAGTTATATCCTGTTTAGGGGAAGGGGATGCACCCCTGACAATGGAGAGCTAAAGTACTTGGTCTCTGTGGAGTTGTATTATAATCTTACTTTGGCAATTGCTTGCTTTCCCTTCATACCCTCTGAAATCGTGACTTACCTGTAACCATTCTAGCTATTGTATTTTGTAACTTGCTGGCAAATGCTTCTAAGCTGCAGAGATATTTAGAAAGTACTTTGTAATGTGAAGGCTCTGCTTCTCAATTCCTAGCTCATACTGCTCTTTCTCTTCTGTTCTTTGAATGTGGCTCCAGCTCTGTAAAATAGGTAGTTTATAATGGAAAACTTAAGAGCTTGGAATCTGGAGCCAGACTGTTAGGTTAGAATCCCCACTTCGTCCTTTGCTCCTTCTTATGCTAGCTGTGCAATGCTAGGTCACTTATTTAATCTGATTGTGCCTTAGTTTTTATCTGTAAAATGGAGCTGTATCACCCTCATAGGTTATCATGAGGGTAAAAGAGTTCATGTATAGAAAGTAGTTGACATACAGTAAGAGCTATCTACTTATAAGCTTTTTGAACATTTTATGGCATTGATGTGATATTCTTCCTTCATGTCTTTGTGTTTGGTTCTGGACTATTACTGCCTGCCTATGGTTGTATCATGGATGCAAATTATCCTTAACCCATTAATTTGTACATTAATATGAGTTAATGTAAAATAAAGTGAAAAGTAAAAGACAAAAAATTTGAAAAAGACTGCAGAGCAGCCTCTTTTTAGGAGACAGCAGTTGAATGAGCGTTGGCTGTGTCTTTGTAGTATGACAGTAGAGTTTACTGGACCAGGTATCTTAGTGCATTCACATATGCACTAAAATGGATTGTAGGGTATATACCCCACTGTTTTTTTTTTTGTTTTGTTAATGATTTTTTAAAAGAAAACTATTTGGAAACAAATAAATAGTCATATCTGTATGGGGCATATTAGAATCATCTGGGGCACTCCCCTCCCCTTCCAAGAAGAACTAATGAAACCAACACACTTATTCAAGCTGTCTAAGCTTCGTGTAGTTAGTTGGTTCTCAACCAGGCTGGAGTGAGAGTTTTTAAGTCACTGTGTATGTAGTGGTTTGACTGATTGTATAAGGAGTCATGGAACACCTTCCGAGTTGTTCAGTGTTGGAAGGAATTACGTTGAAACACTCATAAAACTGATTCTTTCTACTATAACAAAGTAACACCAAACTAGGAATTTATAAATAATAGAAATGTATTTCTCACAGCTTTGGGGACTGGGAGTCCAAGATCAGGGTGCTACTGGCAGGTTCATTGTCTGGTATGTGGGCCTGGTCTCTGCTGGCAATATGATGCCTATTGCTGTGTCTTTTAGAGGGGATGAACTCTGTCCCTGCAGTGTGAAAGTACAATGTAGGCCCAGCTAGTTCCTTCCAGCCCTTTTATAAAGCTACTGATCCCATCCAAGAGGACCCTACCCTCATGACTTAATCACTTCCTGAAGGTCCTACCTATTATATGATTACATTTGGGTTTAAGTTCCAATAGGAATTTTAGGCAACACACTCAAATGTAGATACGAGGAACAAAAGTGGACACAGATGGGCAAGAATAGGAAATTACTTGAATGGGAAGATTCTAGTTTTGATGGGTACTGTCCGGGCACCAGATGGGCACTCTATGAAAAAGGGAAGATGGTTTTGCTTTCGTAAAGTGAATTAGGAATGTCTGCTTTGCATATTTTGCCAAATAAATAGTGATGAGATTGTAGAAAAAGAGCTGTCTAATATTTGACCTCCTGTTGAGTCAGGTTTTTAAAATATACATTTTTATTCAATCTTACCACAATTTCAGAGGTTTATGGTTAAGGCTGAGATAGCGTCAGATTAACTAATATTTTCTAAGGCACAGAGTCAACATTTGACTAGAAATCTTTAGATTGTCCAAACTTTCATTCATGGCTTTCATTCAGCCTCTGATTGATAGGTATATCTTTGCTCTGTAATCACATTGTATAGGGAGTAAGAAAAATAAAAACAAGTCTTGGATTTCCTGGGTTTATTATAAGGGTAGTCAATTTAAATTTTCAGTGAAAGGAATAAAAACAGTTCAGCAGATGATGGAAGAGTAACAACAATCTCTTTTTACTGGGCGCTGACTTGGTGTGCACAGGTGAATAAGAAAAACATCCTTGGAAGTGTAAGGATCTAAGGTGGCACTATATTCTAACAGCCAGAAGAATAATCTGAATTATTTTAGGACCAAGTTTAGGGAGAACACATGTATTTATTTCTCACCTCAAAACAAAAGGCCTCTTTAGAGGGATAAAAATGAATGTAGGTACTGTGTATTTAACAGTTCCTGAGATGCTTTGCTCTGCAGTCACCTTTGTGAGTGCTGGACTGCCTGTGAAGAGTCTAAATTAGAAATTCAAGGTCAGCTGTATAAGATAGTCATTACCAAAGTGACACACAGGTAAATACAATGAATCTTCTCTCCTCACGTTTTCAGTGTTAGGGGTCAGGAGAGGGATCTGATTACACGTTTAAGATAGGAGAGAATGCTTTTTAACTGATTGAGGTCATGTCCTTTAATTCCTAAGTGGTTTGAAGAATTTATGGCTCATTGTTTGTTCATTCCAAAGTCCTAATGATATGGATGATATTTTTCCTCAGACAGGAATGTGACTTTTGGCAGTGACTCTGCATTACAATGGCATGAAACTAACCAAGTCCTTTGGGACCAAATTATGTGGTCTTTATGCATATGTTGGGTGTCCATGAAAGAAATATGTGAATGATAATTTAAAAAGCACTTGAAATAAGAAATAATGGCTTTCAAGTTGGGAAAATCTCAAAAACCAGCATAAGGAGAATATAAGATATGTGTGTAAGTATTTCCATATCTTTATCCAGATGATGGCATACTCTGCAGCAAGCATAGAGTTTGTAATGACAGGAGAAATGCTAATGGAATAACATAAAATGAATAAGGCAGGTCATGTACAGCAAAATCTCAACTGTGTACCAATGTGTAGGAAAAAATGGTCTGGAGCTGGGCATAGTGTCACACATCTGTAATCCCAGCTAACTGGGATGCAGAGACAGGAAAATTCCAAGTTCAAGGCCAACCTGGGCAACTTAGCAAGACCCTGTTTCAAAATAAAAATAAAAAGGGCTGGGGATGTAATTCAGTGGTAGAGCACACCTGGATTCAATCTTCAGTACCACCAGAAACTAAGAAAGAAAGGAAAAAGAAAGTTCAGAAAGAAATGTAAAAATGATGAAAATGTCAATGGTATTCATCTATATAGAATGAAATTATAGATATGTTTTCTGTCTTCTATTTTCTGCATGTTTCAATTTGCATATTTGTTTATTTTATAAACAAGTTAAAATTGTTTCTTTTGCAACTGCTTTCAAGAAGTTATTCCTTAGTTATTCCTTACTGTCACTTTGCTAGTGACAGTAAATTATGTGTTGTATACTACATGAAGAAATAAATGGAAGTGGATTTGTTGCAAAAATCAACGCCTTTGGGCTGGGGTTGTGGCTCAGTGGTAGAGCACTTGCCTAGTGTGTGTGAGGCACTGGGTTTGATTCTCAGCACCACATATAAACAAATAAAACAAAGGTCCATTGACAACTGAAAAATATTTTTTAAAAAGCAATGCCTTTGTTAGGTATGTGTCTGAAATTATAAAGGATTGTCAGTAACTTATAGTGGATTCCTTAATTTTTCTTTTGGATTCA
The DNA here is from genome assembly GCA_004024805.1 of Geosciurus inauris. Lineage (NCBI taxonomy): Eukaryota > Metazoa > Chordata > Mammalia > Rodentia > Sciuridae > Geosciurus > Geosciurus inauris. The sequence continues at coordinate 21,788 of PVHX01008744.1, forward strand.
TGGTAACAGTAACATTTAAAATTTGTGTGATACCAAGAAATACTATAGTTAGGATCAAGGAACCACTAGGCATATTTAGCATCTTTGACTATGCAACTTTTTTTCATATTTCAACTTTTTTTCCTTAAATTTTCATCTGGTTGCTCTAAAAAGATAAATATCTACAGCATATCTTTTACTGCATTTAATACATGAACTGTTTTGCTAAGTTGTGCCAGCTAAACGAGCAAACATTGGTACGTATTTAAGCTTATTTTAGTGACTTCATTTACTATTTTTAAATTTAGCTTTTTTGTGGGGGGAGGTACAGGGATTGAACCCAGGGGTGCTTAACCACTAAGCCACATCCACAGACCTTTTTAATATTTTATTTAGAGACAGAGTCTTGCTGAGTTGCTTAGGGCCTCACTAAGTTGCTCAGGCTGGCTTTGAACTCGAGGTCCTCCTGCCTCAGCCTCCTGAGCTGCTGGGATTACAGGCATGCACCACCACATCCGGCTTAAATTCAGCTTTTTTAGATGTGTGTGTGGTAACTGGTATAGATTTTCATTTTCTTTTCTTTTTGCTTAAGAATTTTGAGATAAAGCCAAATGCTGAGTTGATTAGTAATGCTGTCAAACTAAGCCAAATCTCGCTGTTTGGTTTGAATTTTTGCATTATAGTGGAAGGATTATTTCAAGAGGAAAATGTTTATTTATCTTAGCCAATGTGTAATGGCACAATGTGGAATTGAAGGATGTCTTCGTGTTTTACAAACCTCATGGAATGGAGAACCTTTGACTTACAAGTGAATATATTAATCCTCCTCTCCCCTTCAGTAACAGAATAGCCTTAGTAAGAATTAGAGTAGCATTAGTGGTTGCTGGGATAGGGGAGGAGAGTGGTTGCACATGGTTAAGAGGTTTCTTTTTGAGGTGATGAAGGTATTCTGGAGTTTGATAGTGGTGATGGCTATGTAATCTATTCATATACTATAAATTACTGATTTGTGAATTTTAAAAGGATCAATTTTAAATGATTAATGAATTTTTATGATTTGTAAGGATACCTCAGTTTTTAAAAAGGGAGCTTGAAGAGGATGAGGGATTCTACATGTGAAGAAGTCCTGTGCATGTGAGAAAGCAGGGTCTAGGTCCCACCAGACTCTTCTCTTAATAGTAATTTACAGAAATGTCTAGTCCAGGGAGAATGCTGAATTTTCACAGGCATTTGACACAAGTGAATATAGTACAGTTTTCTAGAAGAACAGAACCAATAAAATATACATAATTATAAGAGAGGATATATTAGATTGGCTTATATGACCAGAGGCAGAGAGTCTCACAGTGGCTGTCTGCAGGCTGGAGAGCCAGGGGAAGTGGTAGCTATTCAGTCCGAGAAGCGGGAAGCCTCAGAATAAGAGGGACCAGTGAGGCAGCCTCAGTCTGAGGCTAAGGCCCAGGGAGCCCTTAAAGAATTGCTGGTCTGAGACCATGTTCAAAGGCTGAAGAATCTGGAGGCTGACATCCATGGGCAATGCTCCCCACCCCTCCAAAAAAAAGCACCTGCTCAAGTAGAGTTAAGTAAGCACATAATTCTCCTGTGACCTTCTTCCTTATACTTTTCTGTTCCATTCTGCACACCATGTTCAGGGCGGATCTTCCCCACTCTTGTTTGCTGACCCACAGACATACCAAAAACTGTGCCTTATCCATCTTCTAGGCATCTCTTGATCAGTCAAGTTGACTGCTGAGATTATACATCATAGTAAAAAAGCTATATGATTAAATGATGAACTTCACATCTCAAATGTTATTATAAAGTGACAATCTAAGGATATGGTTAATATTGTATTTTGAAAGGTCTGTTTCAATAGGTTTCTTATGGGGATGTATTAATGAAGACTGAATTATTTCTTAAATTTTAAAATACAAACGTATTAGGTATCAAATAACTAAAAGAAGAGTGGGGAAGTATTTGGCTATTGGACACACAGAATGAGGTTTTTTGTTTGTGTTTATAAGAAGCAATTGCTTTATTTTGATTTTGAAACAAAATTTTAATAAACTTTAATATTTTTGAATGTCTAGTTATATGCCAGATCTTATAATAATTGCTTTTTAATATTTTACACATTTAATCATCACAAGAACCATATTTTTAACCTCATTTTAAATTTGGGGAAACTAAAAATAAGCATTAATTTTGCTCTTCTCCCCAAGGAATTATATGAGCGATCGTCTTTATGAGAAGTTCCCAGAAAACAGTGAGGAAAATAACTTGTCCGATATATTACCACCCAGATATGCCCACACCTTGAGGAAGAACAGCCTTCCAGGAGTTTCTCTGTGCATATATCATATTAGAATTACACTGTACTTGCTGTTCTATAGCATGTTGTTTTGTTTTACTCAATTAAATCAGCAGTACACATTTTCTTGATAAAATGTGGTTGATTTTATGGCCTGACAGTATTTCTTTTTATGTGTCGTAGTTTACCTAATTAGTCTCCTATTGATAGAGATTTTGCAATTTAAATTACATTGTAAACTGGAAATGGTGGCCGAGTCCCATAATCTCAGCTACTTGGGATGCTGAGGCAGGAGGACCACCAGTTGGAGATTAGTTTCAGCAATTTAGTGAGACACAATTTCAAAATAAAATAATAAGGGCTGGGGATGTCGTTCAGTGGAGAGCAACCTTGGGTTGAATTCCCAGTACTGCAATTTTTAGAAAAAATAAATGAATAAACAAACTATATTGTAGTGATTATCCCACATATAAGGGTACTATCTTTTCCCCCAAACTTTTGTCATAGAATTTTTAAAACATACATGAAGAGAATATTATATATTTGTAATAAATAAATTAGCTAATATTCTTCCATAGGGAAGAACTTTGCCTCGTTATTTAGCTGATTACTCTTAAGTGCATTCTATATAAAGAAGGGCAGTTTGTCTGCTTTATGTTCTTAGTTGTTGCTTTTTTTTTTTTTTTTTTAAGTGGTTTTGGGGTTTGAACACAGGGATGCCCAGGCTAGCCTGGAACTTATGATCCTTCTTCGTTGGCCTGGTGAATTGCTGGGATTACAAGCAGACTCCACTGTTCCCAGCTATCCTTAAATTTTTTTTTTTTTTTGGTGGTGCTGGGGATTGAACCCAGGGCCTTGTGTATGCAAGGCAAGCACTCTACCAACTGAGCTATATCCCCAGCCCTATCCTTAAACTTTTACAATCTGAGTTGGTACTTAAGCAGCCTCCAAAGAGGACCAAATAAGGAGCCTTTGAGTATTACTATAACTCACAAATTTAAACATAATTGGTGTTTATCTCATTCTCTTTGAGCATCTTTTTGATGTCTCAGATTTGGCCAGTAGGAGCCCTTTCAAGTCATGTTAATAGGGCACAGAACCAATTTGAAAGAGCCATTTCCTAGTAAAAGGAATTGGGGCACCTTGGAGAAATGGCTGATTCCAGGTCTAAGCAGGAAGTGTCCAAGATAAGCCTGTGAATTCTTGTTGGACTTAAAAGCAAGGAAGTGCTTTTATCTGATGTCTCACTGAATGAAGCTCCCTGTTTGTGTAAGTTCTCCCAGTTAGATTATGTTCTGCAGTGGGGCAGAATGGGGGCTGTGTTTTGTTTTTGAAGTTCTTTGACCCAGATCTGTCTCTGGCTGAGATTCCTTCATCTCAACCCTCACCTCCCAACAACCACCTTCCAAAGAACAAACTAAAAAATCCCAACTGTGATATGTTTTCAGGGACTTTAGAAAGAAAGATTCCATTTTCTCTGTCTTGACTATAATAATTTTCCCAGTGATTTTCTAATAATTGTTAGTGACTTCCTGAGATTTGTCTTCTTGGTTTACTTTGGAGGCTAATTATTATTATTATTTAATATCTTTATTTATTTTTATGTGGTGCTGAGGATCGAACCCAGTGCCTCACGCATACAAGGCAAGCGCTCTACCACTGAGCTACAATCCCAGCCCCTGGAGGCTAATTATTATGGTTTGGATGTGAGGTATCCCTTAAAAGTTCCAGCGTTGATGCAGGAATGTTTGGAGGTGAAATGCTTGGATTGTGAGAGCTGTAACCTAATCAGTGTACTCTAGCTTGAATGAACTGACTGGGTGGTAACTAGGGGGGGCATGACTGGAAGAGGTGGGTCATGGGATACATCTTCTTTGGTACTCCTTCTCTTTCCTCTCTGCTTTCTGGCTGCCGCGAATGGGGCAGCTTTCCTCTTACCATGCCCTTCTGCCATGATGTGCTGTCTCATGTTGGGCCCAGAGCAAAGGAGTAGGCTCCCCATGGACTGAACCTCTGGAACCATGGGCTAAAATATTAAAATTTTCCTCCTCTAAGTTGTTCTTGTCAGGTAGTTTGGCCACAGGGACGAAAAGCTAACACACTAATGTATGGCTTTCTTTCCTATCCTTTAGCAAGTATAAATAAAAAAAATAATGGTGGGAATTTGACCATGCCTAGACTATATAGATTTTCTTGTAAAGGTGAGCCACAGACTGATACATTAGTTTATGCAGTTTGGTTAAGAAAAGTAGTATAACGTGTGACTCATACTGTCACACTGTTCTTTTCTGTCATCTCTCATTTTCTCTTGCATGGGATGGTCAAAGTTTTATTTATGACTTAGAGCAAATTCTTTATCTTCTTCAGCTCTGTGCCCCGCCCCCTAGCTTCAGAGCTGAATTTTTATTGACTTCATTATAGTCTACAAGTTTTGATCTCATCAAATCTTACTTCTTGGCCTTCACATCAATGCAGATTCTCCTTTTATATGACTCCAAGGCTCTCTCATAAAGCATTTACTGTGGATTAATTTATATTGTAATTATTTGATTAATATCCTCCTCTCCCACCTCAAGCTTACCTTTTTTTTTTCTTTTTCTTTTTATAATTTTACCTGCAACACCTTGCTTAGTGATTCAGGATTTGGTAAAGTCTTGGTGGAGGTGCTCTACTTCACAGTTGTATTGACCTTCTTCCTCTTCTAGTAGGAAGTTAGACTTTTGTTTTGACTTTTTTGTATGAGTTGTGAACACTTGCTTTAGTTTCATTCCCCATTGTATGTAGACGGGCAGGTCACTTCACCTCTCTGAGCCTTTGCTTTCTGGTTGATGGAGAAAAAGGATAATGTCTACTCTCCCTCCCTACAGGACTGTGCAAAGCGGTCCACAGAGGAATTTTTTTTTTTTAATATTTATTTTTTAGTTGTAGGCAGACAGAATATCTTTATTTTATTTTTACGTGGTGCTGAGGATCGAACCCAGTGCCTCACGCATGCTAGGCGAGCACGCTACCACTGCGCCACAACCCCAGCCCCACAGAGGAATTTTTATTTTAAGTTCTCTTACTTTTCTTCTTTTACTTTGTATTCTCAGAGATTCAGAGTCTGACACAGTTCTGTGCTTTTACCTCCTATAAGCAATTAGCATCAAAGCTTACCTTTAAAAATTTTTTTATTTTAAAGAATTATTTGATTTTTACTTGACATATAGAAATTGCATGTTTATTATTTGCCACATGATATATGAATATTGGAATATGTCTGTTGTGGAATTGCTAAATTGAGCTAATTGACATATGTATTACCTCATATCATTTTTTGGTGAAAACTTAAAAGCTCAGTGATTTTCAAGAACACAGTATATAGTCACCATGTCGTACAAGAGATCTCTTGACCATATTTCTTCTTTCAACTGAAATTTTGCGTTCTGAAACCAACATTTATCCAACTGCCCCTCCTCACAGGGCCCCTTCCCACAGCCCCTGTTAACACCTTCCGCTCTCTGCAGAAGTTTCCTTTTTTCTTCTTGGTCTGTTGTATAGCTTTAGTAAATAGGGTTTCACAAGACCTAACTACCCATTGACTTTTTATTTATTTTTTAAAAAGATCTTCTCTTACCTTTTAAATTTGAGGTAAGTATAGATTCACATGCAGCTGTAAGAAATAATACAGAAGAGATCATTTGTACAAATGTCTAGTTTCCCAGAATAGCAAACATTTTGCCAAACAATGGTATAATACAGGCAGGATATTGACATTGATTCAAACCAACAATCTTGCTCAGATTTATCCAATTTTATTTGTAGTCATTTATTTTCATTGGGTTTTGAATTGATAAGGTAATAGGGATGAATAGGGACAAATGTCCCACTTAATATGAGAGAATAAAATGTATCAATTAAGAAGTATATCTTTTCTTTGAGCTCTGGTGACTATTAATAATAAAAATACTTTTGGGCCAATGAGTGCAGTGACATTAACAGATGTTTTAAACGATATATATATGCTAAATATATATATAAATATATATATGCTACTAATTTAGTAGCATATATATTTCTAGTATCTCAAGAACACTAAAAATAAGTTTAAGCTGGGCACAATTGTGCACATGCCACTAATCCCAGTGACTTGGGAGGCTGAGGCAGGAAGAGTGCCCAATTCAAGCCAGCCTCAGCAACTTAGTAAGACTGTCTCAAAATAACAAAAAAGGACTGGGGTGTACATTAGTGGTAAAGTACCTTTAAAGTCAATACTGCAAAAAGGAGGGAAAAAAAAGCTTAAAATAATTCTTGAGAACTGTATGGTAACCATATCTTTTTTTTTTTTTTTTTTTGGTACCAGGGATTGAACTCAGGGGCATTCAACCACTAAGCCACATCCCCAGCCCTATTTTGTGTTTTATTTAGAGACAGGGTCTCACTGAGTTGCTTAGCATCTCGCCATTGCTGAGGCTGGCTTTAAACTCGCAGTCCTCCTGTCTCAGCCGCCCAAAGTGCTGGGATTACGGGTGTGCGCCACCGCTCTCGGCTGTATGGTAACCATATCTCATTTACACTTTGTTTATATGCTCCTTTGTTTACTGGGGCCCTTCTGCTTAGAATGCTATTTTCATGAACACTGCAGAGTAATTTTAATCCAGCTCTGGGTAAGTAGGACCTGAACTAGTTTAATGCCTTTGGTTTTCCTTTTTCCTTTTCTAATTGGTTGAAAGAAAATGGGTGAATCTTAGAGGATTGAAGTTACATGCTTCTTTTTCCCTTTGTTTTTGTTTAGCTTTGAGGCATTTACTAGTCACTACCAGTGGGGTTAATTTTTTAAATCTTAGATGCCCTTCTCCCCCAATATATACAATCCAATTGTCCATAAGCTTTTGGGGGTTTCCCCCATGAAATAATCTATTTTGTATTTTCCCCCCATATTTAAGAATATGTGCCTATTTGAAAATAGGAGAAAACCATGAAGAAAATGTTGTTTTATCAGAAGTATCTATGTTTCTAACTTCTCCCTGTCTTTTTGTTCTAGTCTGTAGGATTTTTTTTTTTGGTACAGGGAATTGAACTCAGGGGCATTCCACCACTGAGCCACATCCCCAGTTCTATTTTGTATTTTATTTAGAGACAGGATCTTACTGAGTTGCTTAGCGCCTCACTTTTGCTGAGGCTGGCTTTGAACTCACAATCCTCCTGTCTCAGCCTCCCAAGCTGCTGGGATTACAGGTGTGCATCACAGTGCCCATGAAATAGGACTTTCTCCCCTTTAATTGTTATAGCAGTTTTCCAACTAGTCTTTCTCTCTAGGCAAAGTGAGCTTTCTGTGGATCTGCTCTGTCCATTCCTGCTCTGATGGCTTGAGTTCTCTGCTGCCTAGAGCAGAAAGCCCAGACACCTGAGCATGATATATTAAGCGTCCTCTAATAATTTTGTCCAAAATATACTATTCTTTGCTTTGGTTCCATCATATTTCCTCTATTCTGTAGCCACACCGGATCCCCCTTCTCCCCTGCAATGTTCTTGCCTCTGTGTGGCTTCCCTCTCTTTAGCCTTGTGAAATTCCTTCTCATGGTTGAAGACTGCTGAAATGCTCTGGGTCCCTGCAATGCCTGGGCTAAGTTTCCCAGTTGAAATGATTTGCTCAGGAGCTGGTGCTCCCTCCCATACCACTGAACCCACACTTCATTTGCCAGACATGTTTTGCCTTATATTGTGGCCTTTTGTGTACTTGTTTCAACTATATTACCCATGATTTTGCAGGTGAGGGCTACGTTTTATTTCCTTGTGTCTCTGAACCCCTTTTTTTGCTCAGTAGCACCTAGCATATAGTAACTGCTTATTAAATTTAATTGCATTCAGCTGTATAAGTGTTTCCCACTTTCTTTTGAGGTGGCCTTTTCTTTTTCTTTGATTTCTTTTGTTTAATCTGCTTTGTAATTAAAAAAATTCTTATGACAATTGCCTCCCTATATTATAGTTCTGTCTTAATGTAGTGTAGTTTCATGAGTGGGACTAGCTGTAGGATGAACTTGTAGAAATTATCTCTATAAGGGACATCCAAATCCCTTTGGTGACTTTCATGTCTCTTGAGGGTGAAGTGGGGAGGGAGAGGGCTATGGGAGGGGATGCTTGGGAATCAGCCAGGAATATGCCTTGTTTCCTTTTTATCCAATAAATCTGGAAAATGAGTATTAGTTGGATGAATGCCTTGGCATCCATCCTAACCTTTGTTAGCAATTGAAGAACTTGATTTTAAATTCTGGTTTGTTCCCAGAATATTTCAAATAGAAAAGCCATGGAATTATATCATATACAGTCCCAGTGAAGGAAATCTAGTGATATAAAGTATAATTTGACATTGTAAAAGAACTATGAATGGATTCACAACCCCACCCGATTCTAAGGGAGAGGTTGGGCTTCCTAACTGTACTGAAATCTATGTGCTGTCTGTGACAGAGGATGCTTGGCAGGCTGGAAGCCCATGGATCATTAAGAGTTCATTAGATTCTGTCTGCAGCTGTTAGAAAATGAATAATCAGGCATGTGGGACTCTACCATGTTGCTCAGATTCTCAGCGGTAATGATTTAGCCACAGAACTGTTTTCTGCTTTGAGAAGAAAAGGCTTTCTTAGCTAAGATCACTTTTATCTTTATGAAACAGTGTCCTGCTGAGTGGGGCTCCCAGTGCTAGATCACTTTTCAGATATGTTCCTGCCTCCCGCCATAGTGGTAGCCTCCCACAGTACAAAGGAGGGACACGTTTCATTTTGTTAGCAAGATTGTACCAACTGTCCATTTCCTCCCTGGGGAAGGGAGGGAGAGGGGAGACTAATACGCTGGAGGATTCTGGGAAAGAAGTGCTTGCATTATTAGTGATATTTAGATGCTTGAATGCCCTCCTCTCCTATTTTTCCTTTCCACCCTTTAAACTGAAACTAAAACAGCTTTTAGTGTTATTTGTTTGTCACCATTTTATAGCTGAGGATACTGAGGCACATAGAAGAAATAATTTGCCCAAAGTTACATAGCTAGTAAGTGGCAGAGTCTGGGTCTAGACTGCATTCTTAATCACTGAGTGACACTGTCACATCAGCACAGTGTGAAAATAAGATTGACTGGACACGGTGAGCCTCTAGTACATACAGAATTCAAAATAATTTTTTAATATCATAAATCGGATTCTATCACTTACCAGCCCAGTCTTCTTTTATTATTTTTAGAATAAAATTAAAGTGCCTTAAAGGGTAAATGACCTTATGAAGTGGCCCGACCCTGCTGCCTGTTTCTTGGCCTTGTTCCCATCACTACTGTCTTTTACTGTGTTCCAGCCACACTGGCCTTTCTGTCTTCCAAACATGCTTTGAGACCTTTCTAACAGCTGGTTGACTTTGTCCCAAATCCTTGTACTGTCAGTTACATGTTGTAATTTAGGTCTGAGTTTCAACCCTCCTTTCACAAGTTTCCCTTGTCCTCGCTAGCAAAAGTAGTCTCTGCCCCAGCCACTTAGTCTCTAAAACTCTCCCAACTCGAATGTAAGTTTCCTGATGGTGGAGAACTCTTGCCTTGTCTTGGTTAGCTCCAGAATCCCTATTGCCTAAAACAATGCTTGAGATGTGGTGATAGCTCAGTAAATAGTGAGTGAGTGAAGATAATGAGGGGTTGAACACATTTATGTCTCAGGGAGGCCCATGGCTTTGTTGAAATCAACCTTTCAGAACTCTCTGGCTTAAAGGACATAAGACACCAGCTCAGGACAAGTGGCGGCTATCAAATTAACTGTGCCTCCAAACTCTGCCACCTCCCATGGTAAACTTGTGGAGTTTTTCTCCACCTGCATCTGAGCAGTAGGTGAAGGTAGGAGAAGATGACTGAGGACCTGAATATTTCAGAGAGTCTCTTCTGACTTTTCTGTGCCTTGTAGGATTCTGGAAAGCAACTCTTGAACTTAAGTTCACCACAATGATTATATTGGGAACGGTGACCCTAAGACATCAAGGAAGGCCACATTCTAGAAAATTCTCTACAATGGACATTTCTCTTGCATTTTAGGAGATTTTTAATAACTGAATGGAAACTTGAGATTTGGAATCAGCCCTTAGTTATCTGGAAAAGCCTATTTCCAGGTTGACACATCTCTTCATTTAGCTGTGAGCCTTTTGCTTGCTTAGTGCTGGAAGACTTTGCTGAAGTTGTTATAGTTATTAAAGTGTCATTTGTTCCTTTGCCTGTTTAGAACACAACATATTCCTTATCTGAAATCAAGGCACATTGAGTTTTCTAAGGGTCACTTGTTATCTGATTGGACTGTCCCAGTGGGAAGGGCTAGGCCACCTGCTGCCCTGCTCTGGTGCATTGATCCTGTTTGTCTCCAGGGTTCCAGATCAGTCATTGAGCTCTGGAATTGTGTGGAACGCCTAATATTTTTCTTTTTATTCCTATTATCTCTTTATTATCTAGATTTTTATTCAGGCTCCTTGTAAACATAGGATGTGAGGATAATTAAGTTAGAGCTATTTTATTTGCCTATTTTGTAAATTTTTTTGAAAAAGTAAGATGTGCCTGAGTGGTTTTTTTTTTTTATATATTTTTAGTTGTAGGTAGACACAATATCTTTATTTTTATTTATTTATTTTTAATGTGGTGCTGAAGATCAAACTAGCATGTGCCTCACACATGCTAGGCAAACGCTCCATCGCTGAGCCACAACCCCAACCCATGCCTGGGTATTTTAGGAAAGAAAAATGTTATTCCCTACCCTCAAACCAGTGACTATAGCAAAGTAGATGCTGATTGCATAGGAGGAACTCTCATGTTAACAGCTAACCAGCAGAGTGCCTGGCCTGTGTGGGAGGTACCCCCCGCACCCCAATATTCTGGAAGTGGTGGTCCTGGAGCTGGACCTTGGAAGATAGGCAGGATTTTGGCAGGTAGAAGTGAGCATTCCAGGTGGATATGGTATGTGAGCAAAGCTGTGCAGCTGGTGTTGGCTGGGGAGGTTCCACTTTGCCTGGTTATGGTCACTAGTGGTGAAAGCTCTGGGTGCTTTCCTTCCCCATTCACATGGAAGGAGAGCAGGGGTTTTGCTTTGTTCAGGCTGTAAGCTGAGCCCTTAGGACAATGCTGGCCCACAGCAGTGCTCAAATATTTGTCCAATGAATGGATGAAGCTGGGCATAACCAAAATAGCTAATATTGATTAAACAGTTCTATGTACCAGGCCTGCACTGAACTCTTAGGCAAATTATTTTACTTCATCCTCATGAGTATCTTGTTTATGGCTGTTGTAATTCTCCATTATTAGGTTAAGGTAAGTGGTAGAGCGGACATCTTTAACTGGACCTTCTGGGTTCAGAACCCACAGTCTTCTACTGAACTGTGCTTCCTAAAAAGTAGATGAGTCCAGACTCTGAAGGACATGGATACCACACCAGGGCAGTTAGGCTGGTTTTGAAGCAGGCTAGGGTTCACTGAAGGTTTTTTGGTAAGCTCCTAAGGTGTTTCAATTTGCACTTTGGAAAGTTAAAAAAATTCTGATGGTGTCCCAGCCAACTGGAGGTTAGGAGAAGTTCCCAGAAAATAGTTCAATGAGTTGAGCAGTCAGGAGGTTGGGATGATTATTGGACTGTTGAGGAAAGGTTGGGTAATAGTTTGGGTATTTGGCATTGGAATGCAGTTATTATTACCAAAATTACTAATGGTGTTTGAAAGTCATTTGAAGCTTGAGCTTATGCCTTGTACTCAGTAAATTCTCAGCAAGATGAATTGTCTTTATTAAAATGCCTCTGTGTTGGAACTTTGAATTTCTCTGACCAAAGAAGCCCTGTCTGTAGACTCTGGCATTCTGCTTATGTGCTGCCTCTTTAGCTCCCTGTCATTGTTCCATTTACAAACAATGGTGAGAAAAAGAAAGGCCTAGGTCATTTCCACTAAATGCCTGCATTTTGCAAACTAGTACTTCCAACTCAAAGTACAGACAACACTCCATATTTGTAGGTTCTTCATCTGCAGATGCAACCAACCTCACATCAGAGATTTTCAGGAAAAAATTGCATCTGTACTGAACATGTATATAACTTGTTTCTTTTCATTATTTCCTAAATAATACAGTATCTATTTATATAACACTTACATTGCATTAAGTATCTGGACAATATTTAAAGTATATGGGAGAATACCAGTAGCTTTCATGATAACCATTTTATGTAAAGGACACAAGCATCTACAAATGTTGGTGTCAGGGGGATCCTGGAACCAATCTTTCACTGATGTCGAGGGACAACTGTGTAGTGCAATACAATATATATTATAGTACAATATAATTTTGTTGTTCATAAAACAATTCTAGGATTTATAAAATGAGAATTTATATTCTACACCTAGTGTGTGATTTGATAATGGAACCCAAGAAATGCAAAGTGCTTTGACACCTGGCTAGTGGTTCCACTGTTTTCCTCCCCATTCTTTTTGCACCGCCACTTCCATCCCCATCTTGTGGGAAGGCCTTGAATGGATTGCTTCAGAGCCATCTGAATGGTTTATGGGTTGGTCTCATTAGAAATTTTTTGTAGCTTGGGTTAAACTAGTGAAATGTAAGAAGGACACTGAGATCCATTAATAGGACCCACAGCTGTCAATCTTGGGAGCATCGACCCAGAGCCCAATGCAAGCTCCTTCTGTTTTCTTGTTTCTGGCCTTCCCCAAAACACCCCTGCAGGAAATCTCACCGTACTTTCTGGGCATTTTCTCTTCAGAAAAGAGACCAATCCCAAGGTTTTTGTTTAGTACTTTCTCTGTGGATGACTGGCAACAGACAAACTTTTACCCAGTTAGGGAAAAGACTCAGAACAAGCTTTAGTGTCATCTTCCTGGTACTGTGTATCTAACCCTCGGTATTGCTGTCAGCATCTAGACTGGAGCATGTATATCTGCTGGTCATGCCTGCTGATCTTTGTTTTGGGTTTCTATGCCAAATAATGGTCAAAGTTGGAGCAGCCTCTTGAAAAAAGGATCTGGACTCACAGCATGGGCTCTCAGCTGTCACTGCAGCTCTCAGGGCTCTGACAGCCTTTGCAGCCAAGTGAGGCACGAACATGGAAGGTCACAGCGAGTTCAGTGGGAAAGTGGCTTCAGGGCAGAGTTTGGTTGACTGTGGATATGGAAGAAGTTCATTTCAAAGCTCATTTAGAGATTGATTATTTTGTTTTGTTTTAAATTAAGCAAAGTGCACATCTTTTATGAGAACATAGCTGCTGCTGCTTAGGGCAGCCACAGTGCCTCCTGGAGTTGTGCAAAAGGCAGCCTGGGTAGGAACAATATACAGATTACTTTTGGCAAATTAAAATTACTGAAGAAAGTGGTCCCATCAACTGTTCATCCATCCTTTACTGAGAATCTACTTAGTCTTGGGAGCAGAATAAGACATAAAGTTCCAGCCTAAGGGACTTGTGTAGGGAGATCATTTTCACTCTGCCTGGAACTGTCCCTATTTATGCCTCTTTCCTGATATAATAGCACTCTGAATATCAGAGTTCCCCAGTGTGGATGATAAGGGATTTGGTCACCTTACTCACAGTCCACTGGTAGAAGCCCAAAACCTGAATACTCACCACAAAATTAAGCCCCATGTGCAAAGTGGGCCCAGCCTGGCCTGTTCGTGGACCCCTTCTGCCTTCCTCACCTGTTTACACAGCTTCTCGACGCTTGCCTTGGCAGCACTCTTGTCCACCTGCATTCTCCCACTTATCCCTGTGTCCCAGTCCCTTCTTGCCCATAGCTGCCCACAGAAGCCCCAAAGTTATGAAGGATCCAGCCTCATGAGCCTCCCTGCCCACTGCAGCCCCTTGGAGCACATTCTGGGTTGTGGCTTCCCTCTCTTTTCTCCCAAATTGTATTTGCAGAAGAACTTCATTTGCTGATGGCTACTTGTGTTCTTCATACTCTCCAATCCTCTGGGTTGTTTTGGAGGGCAGTTTTCTGAGTTTCTATCAGTTGGAATGGCTATCAGGAGCAAAGGTTGATAAAAGCACGTGCTTTCAAACTCTGATTCATAATTCTCTCCATCCCTGGCAAGAAAAAATTGTGCCACAGAAAGAGCTGGACTTCAGAGCCCTCAGACTAAGGGTAAGAATTCAGGTGATATCTGTTGCTAAAAAGGGTAAACCAAATAGACACAGGATGATGCCCAAAACCCTTACAGCCTAAAACCTTCTATTAGTCTTCAGGGACTCTAAGTTAGGGTGAAACCCTTAATTATGAAATTCAAATGGTTTTAGAGTCTTGATATGAGATTGTCCAGTGCTGGGCCAGTGAGAGTAAGTGCAGGGTCTCAGATGGAATGCAGTGTGGTTTCTAACATGGAATGTTTATAGAGGAATGGATTAATGTCAAGTTTCCTCTTTCTTTTGTTTTTCATCCTTGCCTGTGGCTGAACAGCGAATTCTTCATTTGAAATAATTCTGTCATGAACTTTATTTTTCATTCTTTACTCATTCTTTTTTGTTTATTTCTCTGAAATGTGGCTGTGCTTACTTTGAAATTTGAGGTCGTGATTGGATAGGAGTAGGAGGCAGTGCAAAAGAAGCTGGCTGGAGCTGAGTTGATTCCCAGTTCCCAGGGTCTTTTTGTTTTCCAAGAGTTTGGAAGTTAGAAGCAATTAGAGCAGCAAATTCATTTTGATTTCTTTATCCTGCCTTTATGTTTTCAGTGCAAGAACAAGTTGGCTTATTTTTTATAAGAGAATTCACGAAGTGTGTAGGCATGTATAATTTTTTTCTGGTGGTGGGGAGGAGTCAAGCTACTGTTCATTGTGTGTTTGAAAGCATGAATGAGTTTGTTGAATGGAAATGGAAGGGCCCAAATCTGAAGTGAGATTTCTGCTGATTCTTCTTGCCTCTTTTTTGGGCAGATACTGGCCTTGACAAAATCTCCTTGCTTTATCCCCCTCCTCTCTGGTACCTATCACATTCCTGCCCTCTACTCCCCTCCCTCCCTACCCTTCTCCCCTCCCCACCCCTCTCCCCTCCCCCACTTCCCTTCCCCTTCCTTTCCCATTCCCCTTAAAGGAAAGCAGTTTTACTAGGAAGACCAAAATGATTGTATGTATAAGAAGGGACTTGACGTTTCTCCTCCAGGACTTGCTGTCATGCATATGCACCTTGTTCTGCCCTCAGACTCCAGCTTCAACTTGGAGTTGGGTAGATTCATGACGTATAGTTTTCCTCAGATCTTCCCTGAGCTCCAGTCAGGATGCTGGACCTTTGAGCCAAGATGCAGGTTATTGGTAATAGTTCCTGGGCAAGTCAGGCTGTTGGTGAAGGTTTCCTTCACAGTCTCCCTGACTCCTGTCTCCTCCAGTTAGAAAGCAGTCTCTGGACTGCCTGCTCAGCCCTAGACAAACCACCCCATGAACATAGTGGAGCAGAGTCAAGTGCTGGCCTGTGTGGTTCTGCAGTGTAGGAGTTAGAGGTCAGATAAAAGAGAGACAATTGAAGGTCAAGTGGGGTGTGCAAGCCTCCATTAGAGAAGAGGTAACTTATACCTGTATGGAAGGGATCAGTTGAGTGGGAGGGTACACACTGGGGTAGGGAGCCAGCTGGGGAGGGCCCGCTGCCTCCCTGAACTCTGTAAGTTCAGCTGGTGACTTAGGGGGAGTATAAGTCATGTGTTCAGCTTGGCCAGGGTTGGGATTGTCATCATGACTCACAAAGTTATGCTTACATATTATAACATTTCAAAATTGGAAGAGGTGAAGAAACTGAGGCTTAGAAAGACAGGTGACTCCTTTCCCAGATTCTGAAAAAACAAGATCAAACAAAGGCAAGAGAGGATTCCCTGTACCCAGCTACATCATTGAAAGACAAAACTTAGAAACAAAAACCCGAATAGTAACAAAACCCCAGAGGACAAAAGCTCAGCTTAAGTGAAATTTACCTGTGGTTTTTATGTGCTTGTGTTTGATCCTTTAGTAAATAATTGAAGAGTTTGGGATAGCTCCGAAGTGGAAAAGTTTCCAAATTACATTTATCTGAAAATGTTCAAGAGCCATTCAGCATTCTACACATCCATTCTTTACGGAAGGAGTCAAAGGACTCCACGGGTGTTGGGCAACTGATTGTGGTGCAGCCCGTGTGGTATTGGAGTTACTTCTTCTTTGCTGGATGACTGGATAAATCAGTAAAAGGCAGAATACAGGAAAAGGGCTGAGAGATGTAGTGGGATGGAGAATCAGATTTAGAGAATGTCCCTTGCTAGGCCAGGTGCTGTGCTCCTTTCTCAGCTTTCTAATCCTAGAAGAACTCATCCCCTTCAGCAAATGTTTCCTCATCACGGTAGAGAAGGCAGTCCTAGTTAGGCCTTGAAAACAGACTGTCACCTGCCTAACCCCCGTGCTGTGTTCCTTGCTGGGCTTTGCTCTAAGGAGACAACGGGGCGTCTCTGGGTCCTGCTCTGGGGGGGCTTGCTGTCCAGGGCAGAGGCTGTCAGTCTTTTCACTAGGGTCCCTAGTGAGAAACCTATTTTATATTGCAACCCATAGGAACACATTACCAGCATAGTCAGAGGTAAAAGTTTCATCCTGAGATAAACAGAAGACAAGAACCCTGCTCTGTCATTAAGCCTTAACATAATGAAACCCTGAGCTCCTTTTTGTAAGTTTCTGATTTCCTAAAATAAACAGCTTGACCTTTGATTTTTATGATCCTGCTATCTGCAGATATGTATTGAGCATTGTAGATATGCCAGTCAAGGAAGGAAGCTGATGGTTTTCCATGAGAGGCCATAGTGAGTATATTAATTATAACTCATTTTTTCCCCCCTTTTAACCCTGCATTTGAGCCAGGTGTGGTGGAATTTGCAGTAGTTCCAGCTACTTCAGAGGCTGAGGCAGGAGATTGACTTGAGCCCAGGAATTAGAGGCCAGCCTGGTCAACATGGTATGACTCCTGTGTCTAACTGTACAAATGCTTGTGTGCATGCCTGCCATAGCCTTTATTTAGGGAGTCCAATATTTCAGAAGGCCATATTCATATGTGCCTTGCCTTATCTCATTCCAAGTACTTGTCTTACTGTTCTGTTTTTCTTCAGTGTTTGTATGAATCTGTCCACTGCATTGCAGTATTTAGGTGAAAGGAAAGGAGGGTTTTAGAGTAGGTTGTGCAGTTGAGTTATTCTTGTCCAAGAACAATAATCACAGAGACTTAATCCTGATTCTGAGGTAATTAAGGAGAGATGGATTCTAACGATCAAACATAGAGGACATGTCCTTTATTATTTTTCTTTAACTTTGTGTTATGAAAAATTTGAAACATACACAAACATAGAGAAAATGGTATAAGGAACCTGTGTGCACCCATCATCTAGATTCAGTAATGGCCCATGGCTTGCTGTTCTTAGAATGCCCAGTACTAAAGCAGTATGCTCTATCCCTAGAGGTGGAGATGATCTTAGAGCGGAGGGGTGTTCTTGGATATAGATTCCTTTTCCACTTTGCAAACAAAATGTGCATAGAAGACAACTTCTGTTTCTTCCTGGCAGGCAGCTTCTAGGGGATTTAAGCTTACTTGTTTAAAATTTAAATATTACTGAATTTTATTATGATTTTGTTAAATTACAAATTTATATGTGCTTGTTGGGGAAATTTCATAAGCAGTAATGTATAAAGTACAAGGTGAAAGGCCTGCTTCTCTGAATACAGACACACTGTATACAAATATTGCAGAGAATTCTTTAAAAAAAAAAAAGGGTCGTATTTTATGTGTTGTTCTGTAGATTGCAATTTTTTTTTGAATATTTTTTTAGTTGTAGATGGACACAATATCTTTATTTATTTATTTTTGTGTGGTGCTGAGGATCGAACCCAGTGCCTCACACATGTGAGGCAAGTGTTCTACCACTGAGCCACAATCCCAGCCCCATAGGTTGCTATTTTTAAAAAAATTCTGTATGTGGACATCTTTCCACATAGGTCTAAATTATTCTTTTTAGTAGCTGCATTGTATTCTTTGGTAGCAGTAACTACTAAAGTGATTTATTATTTTGTTTAATGAACTTTTTCCTTTAAAATAATTGGAAGGTTCCCTTATGTATGTTACCAGCTTCCATTGATATCAGCATCTTACATCAGCAAGGTATATTTGCCAAAATTAAGAAATACAAGGGAGTTGGTATAGCACTTTAGCATTTTAATGTCCTTTTTATTTTCTTGAATCTAGTCCAGGATACCACACTTTATTTAGCAATTATAGAGGTGACAATGATGATGGTGATGATAATTTTAACTGCCTTACCCAGATATAATTCACACGAGTTATAAAATTCAGCCTTTTGTAATATATAACTCAGTGGTTTTGTAAAAATATATTTACAGAGTTGTACAACCATTGCTACTATTTAATTTTTGAGTATTTTCATCATCTCAAAAAGGAACTCCAAGGGCTGGGAAATATGGCTCTGGTAGAGCACTGTCTAGCATGTTTCAGGGCCTGCCTTAGATCCCCAGCACTGCACACATACACAAACACAAAAGGAACTCTATTCCCATAAAGAGTCACTTACTATCCCCACTCAAAGCCACCGGCAGCAACTAATCAGCTTTGTCTCTGGACTTTTTTTCTGTCTCTGTTATAGACATTTCATAAGATAGAATCATCCAATATGTGACTTTTTATGTCTGGCTGATCTTACGGTGTAATGTTTTCAGATTTTTCTGTTATAGTGTAAATTTAATACTTAATTTCTTTTTATTGCCAAATAATATATCATTGTATGGATATGCCACGTTTTGTTTATCTGTTCATCAGCTGTTGGACATTTGGGTTGATTTCACTTTTTGACTATTAAGAATAACACTTTTTAAACATTTGTATTTTTGTGTGGACGTAGGTGTTCAATTTTCTTTCTTGTATTTAAATTTTTTTTTTAGTTATACATGGACACAATATCTTTTATTTTGTTTGTTTTTATGTGGTGCTGAGGATCGAACCCAGTGCCTCACATTTGCGAGGCAAGCACTCCGCCACTGAGCCACAACCTTAGCCCAGGTGTTCACTTTTCCAAAAGAAGATTTCAAAAAATTGTTCTAATTAGTTATACAAGAATTATATATTAGTAGAATGCGTTTTGACACATTGTACACAAATGGAGCGCAACTTCTCATTCCTCTGGCTGTACATGGTGTAGAGTCACACCATGTGTGTAATCATACGTGTATATAGGGTAATAATGTCTGTCTCATTCTGCCATCCTTCCCATCTCCACAGTCCCACCCCTCCCCTTCCTCACTCCCCTCTTAGGTGTTCAGTTTTCTTGGGTGCATGTATACCTAGGAGTGTAATGACCAGGATACAGGATAACTCTCAGTTTAACACTCAGAAGAACTTCTAGACTGTTTTCCAAAGTAGCTGTATCATGTTACAAGCCCACCAACAACATAAGAGGGTTTCAGTGTCTCCACATCTTTACCAAAAGTTTGCATTGTCTTTTTTATTTTAGCCATTCTGGGTTTCTGCAGATTGAGCATTATGCTAGATTATCATGGGTCATGTGGTCTGTATACCACATGAGCTATAGTCCACACTTTGCCCATCTCCATCACAATGACCCTGGCTCTAATAGTTTTCTCCTTGAATTCAAAAAAAGGATGGCTTTTGGGTACTGTCTGCAGTGAGCCTAGGTTTGCTGATGGCTGCAATTCATTGGATTGATTTGCCATAAAATATTCTTAAGGTACCCAGGCCAGGATGAAAGCTTCAATTTATAAGGTCATTTTATTGGAACATTCTGAGCAGAGCTCTGAGAAAATCTGGCTAGCTCTGAAATCTTTCCTAGTTTGGAGTCTAAGGGTCTTGGGAATATATCACCTTAACTGTCTCTTTCACCTTGTTTGGCAGTGAGATGCTTCCTAGCATGCCTGCAGGGTTTCTTTGATGTTTTTGCATTTCCAATCTGGGGGAGGTAAAACTGGTCAGATGCTGCTGCTTTCACCTGTTAGATTAGTGGGTCTGTGATGGGGGCAGGGCAGGGTGTTGGGCTGCAGTAAGAACATTGCAGCTCCTGTTAGTATTTATTTTTAATTCTATTCTTTGAAGTAATTCCATTTTGTACATATTCTTTAATTTTACTGTATATTTACATAACAGTCAATTGTATGATTTAAAAACAAATATACCTATTATATATTCTAATAGGGGTATGTAATAAGAAGTTTAGAGGCCACTGCTTTAAGCTATCAACTGCATGAAGACAGGTACAAACAGAACTTATCAGCTGAGCTGAAAACCAGACAGGAGTAAATTCTATCACATACTCTTCCCTGCCCCATTACATACTGTTGAGAAAGGCAATGATAGAAACCTAGGGCAGGGCCCAGCAGTGGGGCCTGACAGCACTCACAGTGAGTACCATTGTAGAATAGGTTGAGGAACCAAATTCAAACCACAGAGCTCTTTGGGCCTTATACACTTTTTTTTTGGTACCGGGCATTGAACTCAGGGGTACTTGACCACTGAGCCACATCCCCAGCCCTATTTTGTGTTTTATCTAGAGACAGGGTCTCACTGAGTTGTTTAGCACCTTGTCATTGCTGAGGCTGGCTTTGAACTCACAATTCTCCTGTCTCAGCCTCCCAAAGTGCTGGGATTACAGGCGTGCACCACCACACCCAACACTCTTATTTTATGGTGGAAGTGATGAGCCTGGAGCCTTTGGTGGTAGCACTAGATTGCAGATCTTTTGACTTCCCGCAGGGCTCCTTACATGGCATGCTTCCAAGATGCTTCCTCTCATGGTGTTCCACCCACCTTCCCCACCTTCCCCTCCTTCCTCCCTTTCTCCCACCCCCTCCCCCTTCTCTTTTTCTCCTTTTTTATGATACAAGAGATTGAACCCAGCGGGTGCTCTACCACTAAGGTACATCCTTAGCACTTTTTATTTTTTATTTTGAGATAAGGCCTTACTAAGTTGCTGAGGGTCTTGCTAAATTGCTGAGGCTGGCCTTGAGCTTGCGATCCTCTTGCCTCAGCCTTCTGAGCTGCTGGGATTACAGGTGTGTGCCACTGTGCCCAGCCCATGGTGCTTGCTTTTTGGTGTATTAGTTCCCTTTATTTATATTTTGGCATTTTTTTTTTTAGCAAAAAGAAGTACAGAAAGAAGTATTATGTCAGAAATTATTCATTCATGTTCAATTTGATTTTGAATCCAAGGGAAAGACATTTTCTTAAGTGAACAATAAGGCATATCAATGGAATTTACTCATTTATTGAATAAATAAGGCTCTAGACAATAAAAGTGAATAATCAGATAAAAATTTGTCTTCGTGGAGCTTACATTCTACTTGGGGAAAAGAGTCAACATGCAAGCTAATAGTGAATTTTATAGACTATTGGGAATGGTAAGTGGTTGAAGAAAAAGCCAGGAGGATGTGAGCAGTGTGTGGATGTACAGCGCATGGTGTTTATTCATTAGGGTGGAGGGAGGTCTGACTTGGAGGAGATGCTGGAACAGGGACAGTAGGTGAGCTCGGAGAGGTCATATTATGAGAATTTACAGGCCATTGTAAAGATTGGCTCTTACCCCAGTTAGGGAGCCATTAGATGGCTTTTGCACAAATGAGTGACATGATATGGCTTACTTTTTAAAAGGGCATTCTGGTTGTTTGTTGAGAATAGATTATTGGTAAGGGGTGGGGGCTGGGTGGGAGGATAAGGTGATAATATCTTGATGGCATTCATTGTATTTGGGTTTGTTATGTATAATGCTTAGTTCATGTTATTTACATTCTTACCTGTCCACCTTTTCCAGGTACCCGCTGTCCACCTTCCACAAATTTGCTAGCATATTGTTGATGCTAATGATAGATGAGGAAGATGCAGAACCTGTCTTCAGGACACTTGCAGTCTAGACTCTAGGCACTTTGATTTAAAACTCAGACCTCAACAACGAGTCTGACTGCCGAAAGAAACCTAGTTCTCTGTCTCAGAGATAGTGGATACTGGTGGGAGGCCACTGGCATTGATGATGCTTGAAGTGAGCCTTAAAAGAGGAACAAGAGCAGGGAGCGGAGGGACCATAGAATGCCTCAGGCATGGGAGCATGTAAAAAGCACAGTGCGTTCAGGAAGCTGTAGGTGATTATTGGGCCACAAGGAGACTTGTTGAGAATTGTGTGTACCGTGAGCTCTCCAGAGAGTTCTCTGGAGCCTGTTAGGACTCCTGGTCTGCACAGGCTGTTATACTCTCCACCCACGCTTTCGGCTCCTTACCCTTCACGTGGCTGCCTGCTATAACCAGATTTTCTGCATAGATAAATTACAAATACTTAGCTTTGGCAAGTATAAGGAGTTCTATGATCCCATCACCAGAAAGACCAGAGAAGACTTCTTCTAAGCATAGTAACTGATTTTGTTCTCTCTGTCTTTTTAGAATAGCTTTATTGAGATACAGGTTACATGCCATAATGTGCAGTACAGTTATTTTTTGTATCTTTATAGATCGACCACTGTCACAGTTCAATTTTAGAGCTTTTCTCCATCACCCCGAGAAGACCTCTCAAGCCCATTTGAGTAGTCCCCATTTCTACCCCTACTCCTAGGCAACCATGTGTCTATTTTGTTTCTTTGAATTTGCCTTTTCTGGACATTTCCTATAAATGGAATTGTACAGTAGAGTCTTGCATCGGTTTCTTTCACTTAAGCATAATGTTTTCAAGGTTCATCTTTGTTGTATTGTTTCAAGATGAGTCTCGGGATCAATGGTGTATTACTTCACTTTACATATCACCTAGTTTTTCCTTAGTGTTGTTCAAAAACTTTATGGTGTCTTAGATTTGATGAAATATATATTATTAGGACAAAGACTAAACTACCACCTACAGAATATTCTGACCAGAAATGTTGAATCTGGACCTGATCAGATCTCTAGAGCTGACTTTCATCTGCAGGCAATACAGGGGTTATGGATTAAGTTTAATGAGGCTCAAGGAAACAGACACGCAGTATGGCTCTTGCCATAGCAGAGCTGACCCGGATTCCGCATCATGAAAATGGCACAAAAAGAAGGAAGGTGGGAGGATGGGTGCACTCAGATTTAAGGAGTCTTCATTCAAGTTGTCATGTGTTATATCTGCTGTCATGTGTTTTTTTTTTTTTAATCGTAAGTTGAACAAACATCTATAAAAACACAAGTCCTGTTTGGAGACCAATGTAGAGACTCCATATTCCCTTGCAGGAGGCTTCTCATAGGCTTTCATCCTCTCCTGGACCTGCCAGTATTGATTCTGATCAGGTGCCGCCCATCACTTGGAGAATCTCTTTGGCTATCCTCTTGGTAGACGCCTTCACCTCTCTTCTGGGCTGGCCGCTGTGTTTTGGATCCATGTTTCCCTTATTTGGTTTATTCTCGTAATAATTAACACAGATTTTCACTAAATATTCAAGAAAGAGCTCAAAATAACTCCTTGCTCGTCTAAATCTTGTTCATTTTACCTGTTTGACTTGATTGATACTTGGCCATGTACATTGAAGTCTAGTAAGTGGCTCAATAAATTTTGAATTAATAAAGGAATTCACATACTCCCTCTTTAAAAATATGCATCTCATGGGTTAAGGAGTATATTAAATATAGAGTATTGTTATGTTTTCTAGATTTCAACATTTCAGGAAGGAGTAGTATTTCCTTTTTGTGTTTTGTATTTTTTAAGTTTTTGAAGTATTCAGTTATCATCCTGGGGCCCAGATTTGTGTCAGGATCTCACTCTGGTGTGAATTCTGAGAAAAATCAACGGAAGTCCTTCCCTGTGGGGAGAAGTTGACTCAACTTCCACAGTGCTGTGAGGATTGCAGTGCTGGAAGCTATTACCATTGAGTTAATTCACAGATAGTTTGATGCCTAAAATTAGTTATTGTACACTCTTGGAATGGCTTCTGTTATACACTTTTTTGCCAGAAGCACAGCCAGTGGGAAGATGGTTTAAGTAAACATGAGAGGGATTTGACTTTGTGAATGTAGTTACACACTTACTTGGTTTATAAAGTGAATAATGGATTAGTGAACACTGCTTGAGCTACAGAAGAGCTCAGTGACCTTGCCTAATTTTTTATTCATTTTTCTGGGGCTCAGTTTCCTTATCTGCAAGTGTGTGGCATTTGCCTCAAAATGTTCTTGTATTAACTAGATAATAAAGAGAATACATGCAGGTAAAAGTTAATTGCCTTCACACCTTTCCTCCTACTTTCCATCTGCTCCCCCTTTGCTGTCTGTGGGGAAGAGAGGCGGGTGGGAAAGGTTGTACAGTCACTCTCCGTATCTGCAGGGTGAGCATATGTGGAAACAGCCAGCCTTGGATGGAAAATGTTCAAGAAAACACCTGCACCTGTACTGAACGTGTACTTCCTAAGCAACTATTTAAGAGATATTTACATAGCATTTACATTGTATTGGGTATTATAAGTAATCTAGAGATGATTTAAAGTATACCTGAGGTTGTGTGTAGTGTATATGCAAGTACTACATCATTTTACATAAGGAATGTGATTATCCTAAGGGTTTTAGTATCTGCAGGGTCCTGGAACTGACACTCCATGGATACTGTTGTAGGACTGTATAAGAAACTGCCTTGGGGCTGCGGTTGTAGTTCAGTTGTAGAGTACTTGCCTAGCATGTGGAGGCACTGTGTTGGATCCTAAATACCACATAAAAATAAATAAATGTGTCCATCTACAACTAAAAATAAATAATTAAATAAAAATGCTATAAATCAATTAAAAAAACCCTGCCCTGCTTTTACTAGTTTATAGTTTGTGTGTTTGTTTTTGAAATGTGAGTCTCACTGTTGCCCAGGCTGGCCCTCAACTTCTGGGCTCTAGTGATCCTCCTTCCTCAGCCTTCCAGGTAGCCAGAACGGCAGGTACATGCCACCATGCTCTATTTATGATCTTTTGGGGGACATGCTTAGTACACATTTGAAGAAACTGGAGAGAAGTACTGGTCTGAGCTGATGGCTCAGATGGAGCTGGACTGGTGGCTTGGAGGAGGTAGGGTGGATTGCATGGACTGAACAAGTAGAAAGGTTGGGACCTGGACCTTGGGGCTGCTGAAGAGAGGAGTGGGCAGGCAGCCTGGAAACACATTGGGGAGGATGTTGACAGCCCATGTGGGAAGCCTGGATCTTTGTCTAATTCCTCAAGCAACCCTGACTGTGTTGGTATCTGGCATCCTATTTATGAGATGCATCTGGATGAGAGAGGCTGCAGATTTAGGGGACTGTGACGAGCTGTCCCCCACAATTTTTTTGGGGGGGGTCTCCTCAGTGCTTTAAATTTCTTGACAAGTTGTCAGTGTTTAAATCCTGGAGATCCGGCCATGCTGGCCTTCCTTTCTACAAGGTACTAAATGACCAGAGCTTTGAGAGATGTCTCCTGTTTTCTTACATGGCCTCACTCTTTTCTACCAATTTGTTTTTAGTTTACAACCATCTGTATAGCATGATAGCCATGGACCTCATGTGACTATTGAAAGTTCAAGTAAGTAACATTTAATAAAAAGTTCTGTTTCCCCTTCACACTATGTATTATTTTGATTGCTCTATAAACACATGTGCCTAGTGGTTACTGTACTGGACAGAATAAATACAGAATGGTTCCGTCATTGCCAGAATGTTGTATTGGACTGGTCTAGACCTTCAAGCAAAGCATACTAACTCTACCTCTCACTATGTATGAAACTCGCCCCTTAGCCTGACTCTTGTCACTGTCTCATGGGTAAAAGAAGAATTTCTGTGATGGCGTGATGTTCCTAAGTGACTTTCTGTTGATTTGTTAAATCCTTATGTAAGGGCAGCAACTGATAACAAGCCAACTTCACAAGTACCGTAATATTAATTACTTATATTTTAGAGAGCTTTATTTTTGGGGCTCATAAACTGTCTCTGCAAGGCATTCCAGAAGAGGAATTTAAAAGATAGTTTGATCAGTCATATTATTGAGATGAGTGTCCAAGATTCCACAGGTGACTACTGTGAAGGACATCTCATTACATACACATATGCAGCATATGCAGCAACTCACTAATTTTATCACACCTTTTTTTTTTTTTTTTAGTACTTGTGTTGTGCTCTTATTCTTGGAATTGAAAAGTGAGTGCAGTGTAGAGTGCTAATTAATTTCTCCTAGTTAATAAGGCTGCAATTCAAAGTCTTTAAAAATAACTAAAAATGTATAGAAACCAGTAGTGCATAGCCCTGATTTGAAAGGGGCACCTAGTGTATTATGTGAAAAATACTGCTTATAAGAGTATACTGGGTGTTTTCTTTTTGACCCAGCAAATGTCCTTCTCAGCATTTGTCCTAGATAACAGAACATGGGTAGAAGTGTATACTCATCACCTTATTGTATAAAATAATGAAAAATCCTAGACAAACTTGAATGCCTATATTGGTTTGGAGGATTGGTTCAGTAATTGTGATGCCAAGATACAATTTGAATATCATATAGCTACTGAAAATGGGGACACATCACTCTATGCATTGACTGGAGGAGGTTTCCATCACACATTGAGGGAAAAAATGCGTGTATGCATGTGCCTGGATGTCTTGTGGGGGTAGTTACAAAGTAGTAAAAGGTTTTTAGGCAACCTGACTTTCTTCTCTAGTTTTTGTTTCTACTTTGTTTCCCTTGTACCCCGGTAAGCCATGCTGGAGTTTCTGTAGTTTTTTTTTTTTTTTAATGCTACTTGGAGTGAATAGGCACTTATTGAGTGCCTACTGTATGCCAGGCATTTTGTTAAAACTGCAAATCCTCGTGTGCTGTTTAAAGTAAGTGTATTATTAGCTGAAGCTTTGGGAGCTTGGCGCTTGAGCAGCTGGCCAGTAGGTGGTGGAGCTGGGCATCCCTCCCAAGCTGCACTTAGGAACTGGGGGCTTTTCCTAGACTCAGCATTGTTAGCACACCAGAGAAATCTAGAACTGATGTGCCTGTCCTTTAGAGGTTATCTGATACCAGCCTACAGCATTGTGACTTGCTGAAGGTCTTCAGTTAACTAGAGAGGAAGGAAAAAGAAAACAAACCTGAAAACACGAGGTTTGTGTTTATTGTGATTGTGCTGTGCTGACAGTGGCCTTGACGTGGTGAGCAAGCTCAGGTTTGTTTGCACTTTGGTTCCTAGCCAGACTTCATGACCTTGGGTACGCCTCTTGATGTCTTCAGTCTATTTTCCTTATTTGCAAAATAAGAATAATTTATTCAGTATCTCAGGGTTATTATGAGATTATTCACATTTATCCAAAAGTGCCTTCAAAACAAAGAATAGTATAAGTCAAAATATTTTAACTTAGCCAGTCCAGTCTTCAGAAGGCTTAACAAATTGCCTGTTCTTCCTTTCCACTTTGTCCCTTTGGACAATTTTTTTTTTTTGGTACCAGGTATTGAACTCAGGGGCACTCAACCACTGAGCCACATCCTGGCCCTATTTTTTTTCTTTTTTTCTTTTGTATTTTATTAGAGATGGAGTCTCACTGAGTTGCTTAGTACCTCACCCTTGCTGAGGCTGGCTTTGAATTTAGAATCCTCCTGCCTTAGCTTCCTCTGGGATTATAGGCTTGTGTCACCACGCCCGGCCTTTTTTTTTTTTTTAATTTTTTTTTTAGTTGTAGATGGACGCAATATCTTTATTTATTTATTTTTATGTGGTGCTGAGGATCGAACCCAGTGACTTACACATGTGAAGCAAGCGCTCCACCACTGAGCCAAGGCCCCAGCCCAACACGCCCGGCCTTTATGGACCATTTTTGAAGAAGAGGATTTGGTATTTTTTTCTCTGATCAGTGAGCAGATCTCATGCTGGAAAGTGAACATGGTGGATTCCATTTTCCTATTTTACTGGTGTTTTGGAAAGGCACGGACCTGTCCAAGCCACTTGTCACAAACTTGCAGGTTGAGTGTCGGGATCACTCCCACTTTTCTAAATTTCAATAATCCCTTTTATATTGTATTTAGAGACAGAGTCTTATTAAGTTGCTCAGGGCCTCACTAAGTTGCTGAGGCTGACTTTGAACTCATACTCCTGTCTCAGCCTCCTGAGCTGCTGAGATTACAGGCATGTGCTGCCACGCCCATCTCTCCTGGCTTCTTGCCCTTCTTTTTCGTTTTATCATCTCAATATGCACCTTTGAATTATTGTTTATGTTTGCTTGGTTTTGACCTTCCTACAGATGTATATAGTTAATACCTGGCCTTTTTACTTGTTATGAAATTTATGTGTATTGTTGAAGGTATCTTTGATTCATTTATTTTCATTGTTTATTGTAACCTCAAGTATGAAAACTACAGTTTACATGTTCTATAGTGCATAGACATGGATTTCTAGTTTTTGACTATTGTGAATAGTGCTGCTCTGGGCATTATTGTGCATGTAACCTGTCATATATATGTACACTGTTTTTTTCTTTTTTTTTGTACTGAGATGAACTAAAGGGTGCTCTACCACTGAGCTACATCCTAATCCTTTTTATTTTTTATTTTGAGACAGGTCTTGCTAAATTGTTTAGGACCTCACCAAGCTGCCATGGCTAGTCTTTAACTTGTGATCATCTTGCCTCAGCTCCCAAATCTCTGGGATTGTATGAGTGTGCCACTGTGCCTGTCACATATGCACATATTTCTGTTGGGTATATTCCCTAGCAGTGGAGTTGGTACATATATATATCTTCAAATTTGTTCGATGATTCCAAGAAGTTTTCTATAGTGTTGGTTATCCCAAATCATATTCCTAAAGTAGGTAGGAGAGTTTCCATGGTATCACATTCTTGTTAACACTCAAGTCTTTTTGGCCTTTTCTGTTCTAGTCATTCTGGTGAGGTATTATGGTGTCTCATCATAATTTTTTTGGGAGGGGTGGTATGGGGAATTGAACTCAGGGGCACTCAACCACTGAGCCATATTCCAGGCCCTATTTTGTATTTTATTTAGAGACAGAGTCTCACTGAGTTGCTTTGCACCTCACTTTTGCTGAGGCTGTCTATTAACTCCTGATCCTCCTGCCTCAGCCTCTCAAGCTGCTGGGTGATTACAGGCCTGCACCACCACACTGGCTCTCATTATAATTTTAATGCCTGCTTCCCTGATACTAATGAAAGGTATTTGGATTACTTTTCCTGCCACCGGTATCTTTTGTACCTATTCAAATACTTTGACCATTTTCCTGCTGCTTGCTTGTCAATTCATTTGTAGGAGATCTTTATATACTCCAGATTCGAGCCTGCTGTTGCTTTTTTGTTTTACAACTCTTTTTTTCAATGTGATTTGTTTTTTACATTCTTAGAGCAGTTTTGATGTGCCAGAGTTCTTTATTTGGCTCTATTCTGTCTTTTCCTTGAAAGTCTGTGTTTATCCTGTTGGTATTTTCTCCTGTCCTTGGGACCATGATGCTATTTTCCTGTGTTATTTTCTAAAAACTTTGTTTTTGCTTCCACACTTATGTCTCCTATTGGGAATTCTTTTTTGTTCATGGTGTGAGATAGAGTCAATTTCTTTTTATTCCAGATAGATATTAAAATGGTCCAGGGCATTTATTTTTAAAAAGCAGTGTTTTTTCCACTGCTCTGCAGCAGCTACTTTATCAAGAAAGTGCCCCCCCCCCCGCCCATATGCTTGAGTCTGTTTCTTTTTTCTGTCTTTTGGTATATTCATCAATATATCACACTGATATACTGTCTTAATTCCTGATAGCACACTGTCTTAATTCCTGCTCTTCTATAATAAACCTTGATATCTAGTGGGAACATTTTGTTTTATCCAATTTTTTTTTTTTTTGGTACTGGGGATTGAACTCAGGGGCACTTGACCACTGAGCCACATCCCCAGCCCTATTTTGTGTTTTATGTAAAGACAGGGTCTCACTGAGTTGCTTAGCGCCTCGCTGTTGCTGAGGCTGGCTTTGAACTCGCGATCCTCCTGTCTCAGCCTCCCAAAGTGCTGGGATTACAGGCTTGAGCCACTGTGCCCAGCTGTGTTTTATCCAATTTTTTGTTGTTTGCATTTTCACACACATCATGGTATGAGCTTGTGAAGTTATTAAAAGATGTGTGTGTGTGTGTGTGTGTACATATACACAGACTGTTGGGATTTTGAGAGGAATTTTATTGAATCAGTTAGATCAATTGAGGAGAAATGATATTTTTGCAATACAATATTCAGAATATTCTGATCTATGGTTTCTTCATTTATTTTGGCCATCTTTAATTTTTGTATCATTCTATAGTTTTGGGAGTAGAGGTTTATTTTGGTTAGAATTATTCCTAGGTATTTACTATTTTTATGCAATTAAAAATAGGAACAGTTTTAAAATTTCCTTTTTAGCTTCTTGCTGGAATAGAAATGTAATTGATCTGTGTGTGTGTGTGTGCGCGCGCGCGCTTGTTCACTGTGTATTAGTCTTACTATATTTACTAACTTTATATTTTTAGTTCTGTAAACTCTTCTATCTCTATTTTCCATTAAGAATGACAGCTTGGCTGAGAGTATAGCTCAGTGTTAGAGTACTTGCACAATATGTGAGACACCCTGGATTATATCCCCAGCAGGAAAAACAAATAAAATTTTGTTTGAAATGAGAAATTTTTTGCCTGTTTTTATACCTTTAGTTTTTTTTCTTGCCATAAAGCTACACCTCATACAATGTTGAAAAAATTTGTACAGTGGATATTTTTGTCAAGTTCCCCATCTCAAAGAGAAAGCATTCAACATTTCTTAAAGTATGATGCTTTATGGAGGTTAAAAAATTTTCGTGATGAAGTTAAGAAAGAGTCTTTTTATTCCTAATCTACTAAGAATTTTTTTTAAGCCATGAATGCAGTGGATATTCAATTTCGGAGATGTTTTTACATCGACTGAGGTGATTAACATCATAAATGAGAAGAATCATGTTACTGATGTGACGAGTTACATGGAGTGATTTATTTTTTATGAAAAAAAATTTTTTTAGTTGCTGACAGGCTTATTTATTTATTCATTCATTCATTTATTTATATGCGATGCTGAGAATCATCAAACTTAGTGGCTCACAAATGCAAGGCAAGTGCTCTGCCACTGAGCCACAACCCCAGCCTCTGGAATTATTTATTTATTTATGGCACCAGGGATTGAACTCAGGGGTACTCTACCACTGAGCCACATCCCCAGCCCTATTTTGTGTTTTATGTAGAGACAGGGTCTCACTGAGTTGCTTAGCGCCTCGCCATTGCTGAGGCTGGCTTTGAACTCGCGATTCTCCTGTCTCGGCCTCCCTAAGTGCTGGGATTACAGGCATGTGCCACCGCGCCCGGCTTGGAATGATTTATTAATGTTAAACTGGAATACTTGGTTCTGATGTATTACCCATGTATATATTGCTAGATCTAGAATACTAATATTTTGTGTAGGATTTTCTTTTTCATCTATATTTATAAGTAAAATTGAACTGCATTTTTCTTAGTACATTGTTGCAGATTTTGTTAGCAAGGTTATACAGGTGGCCTAAGACAAGTTGAGTTGTATTTCCTTGTTTTCTATATCTGGAAGATTTTATTATTAAGACTGGTATTATCTCTTTCTTAAATATTTTGAAGAACTCACCTGTAAAACCAGTAAAGCCATCTTTTTCACAGATGGTTTCAATTTATAGGGTTAATTTCTAATGGTTACAAAACTATTTATGGTCCCTATTTTCTATGATGTTTTGATAAACTAAATTTCTAAGGCTTTTTCTCTTTCACCTAAAATTTTACACTTGAACTTAGCCCAGATATCTGAGAAATGATCATCTAAGTTTTTCCATAATCTCCTTTCACTGGTTTTATGTCTGCAAGACCTGATACTGAAGAGTTTTCCATCCTGACATTGGTTGTACTCAATTTTTTCTTGATCAGCTTTACCATGTGTTTATGGATTTTACTAGTCTTTATAATGAAGCAGATTTTGGCATTGATGGTGCTCTTTATGAGATTTTTAAAAATTAATTTGTTCTTTTTATTTCCTTGCCTTTTTTTGGGCTTTCTTCCCTCCCCCCTAAATTGTTAAGTAGGTTCTCATTTATTTTCAGCTTTTTCTTATATATGCATTTGGAGCTTTTAAATTCCTGTCAAAGTACTTCTTTAGTTGGAACCAGTTTTGAGGGTGTGTGTGTGTGTCTGTGCGCGCGCGCGCGCGTGCGTGTGTGTTGCTGGGATTGTACCCCAGGCCTCACACATGCTAGACAGGTGCTCTACCACTGACCTGCAGCCTAGCTCCAGTTTATTTATATATATACATTTATTTATTTTTTAGTTGCAGATGCACACATTTATCTTTATGTGGTGCTGAGCTGGTGCTTCACACGTGCAAGTCTCTACAACTGAGCTACCACCCTGGCCCTATATGTATTTTGATTATCCTTTATTATATACTCTAAGATCCTGACATTATCAGAAGGAAGGTGATAGTAGCAGTTAGTATCTGACTTTGATTGAAGCCAGTGTTTCATGCCGTGATCACCAGGATAATCACTAAAATTGAATTTAAAGCTATAGATAATTTCTAAGGCAATTGATGAAAAAGTATAGTATTGTTGCAATTTTATTTTTTTCTCAAGAAGCACTATTTCTATTACACAGCCAATAGTATTTACACTTACCCTTTAATTATTCTTTTTTTTTAAAATAATTTTTTAGTTGTAAATGGACACAATGCCTTTATTTTATTTATTTATTTTTATGTGGTGCCGAGGATTGCGCTCAGTGCCTCACACTTGCTAGGCCAGCACTCCACCACTGAGCTACAGCCCCAGCTCTACCTTTTAATTATTCTTAATTATTTCTTTTTACATCTTCAAGCTTCACTTGTGTATAATTCTTGCTGTTTTTGTTTGTAAGAAAATCATTTCTTTTTCTTTCTAGAAAGCGGTGTTTTGCAGGTGTTGGGATTCTAGGTTGGCAGTTCATGACTGTGTCTTCCCTGTGCTGACGCATCTCTTCATCCTCTGGGGCCACAGCGGTCTTCATTTTCCCCTGTGGCACCTCCCTTTCCTTTAATTTACTGTGTTCTGTGTGCTTGAGTCTGCAGTTTGATGTTTTCCTTCAGTTCGGGACATTTTCAGTCATTATCTCTTCAAGGGCTGCTCCCTGCACCCCCAGAACATTTCATCACCCCCCCCACCAAAAAAAAAAAAAACTCCATAGCCAGCAGCTGTTGCTTTAAAACATTTTTTAAATTGTAGCAAAACATGCATTACATAAAATTCACCATTTTAATCAGTTTTAAGTGTATGATTCAGTGGCTTTAAGTATATTCACTCTATTGTACAGCCATTACCACCATTCATCCCCGGAATCTTTCCATGATGTACAACTGAAACTCTGTACCCATTGAACATCAACTCCCCATTCTCCTCCTCCCACCTTTGCCAGCCATCCCTCTGTGGTGTTTGTGATTTGACTACACTAGGTGCTTCACATAAGTGAAATCAGACGATATTTGTCTGACTGGCTTATCCCACTAAGCATGATGTCCTCAAGGCTCATCCATTGTGTAGCAGGTATTATAGCTCCCCCTGATCAGGGGAATATGTTCTGAGACCCCCAGTGAACTCCTGAAACTGCAGATCATATTGAACCCTGGAGGTACTGCATTTGTTTTTTCCCATACATACCTACCCATGATAAAGTTTAGCTACATTCCTGTGATAAATTAGGCACAGCGAGACATGGACAAGAACAATAACAGAACAGTTATAACAATGTACTGTAACAAAGGTTATGTGAATGTGGCTGATTTCTCAAAGTAGCTCATTGTACTGTAGATCTAAGCAACTTCAGCATATGAATTTTCTTTTGGTTTAAGTCCTTGCTTTAAGAAAGCTTCTCTTTGGCAGATCCAAATTACCAGAGTCACTGCTCTTGCATTTTAGGGCCAGTTTTAAGTGAAATGATGGTAATTTGAATACACGCACTGTGAAATGTGACAGATGATATTATAGCTGAGATTGCTACTAAGTGACTGACTGGTAGGTAGTGTATACAACATGGATACCAGAGGGATGTCCTGGATGGAACTAAGCAGTATGGCACAAGATTTCATTCTGCTCTTCAGAACTGTGCACGATTTGAAACTTATGAATTGTTTATTTCTGGAATTTTCCATGCAGTATTTCTGGACTATGGTTGTGTATAGCAAATGACAGAAAGTGAAACAGTGAACAAGGTGGGGGACTATATGTCAAAATTTCTTTGCTTTCGAAGGCCGAAAATGTTGCACTGTGTGGATAAGACCACATTTTATGTATCTAGCTCACCTGAAGATAGACACTTGGGCTTCTCACCTCTCAGCTATTGTAAATAATGATGCTGTGAACATGGGCATATAAATATTTTTGAGATGCTGATTTCTTTTGGGTATATATCCTGAAGTGGAATTGCTGGATCATATGGTAGTGTTTAATTTTTTAAAGAACCATTGTCATTTTCCAAAGCTACTGTATCAAATGTGCTTCACGCATAGCCCATCCATTAAGTACTTAATTTTGTCTATTACTGGTTTTTTAAAAAAATCTGTTTAACTTTTCAAAAGCTGTCATTTCTTTTCCCCAAATTTTAATCCTGTGTTTTATCTTCTCGGTAAGAATTATTATTTTAAAATCTATTTCTGATTATTCTCAGGTCAAGAATTCAAGTGGATCTTTATTTCTGCTAGTTTAAATTATGTTGCCGTTTGTGCCTGGTTATCTGGTTTTTTCCGGGCACAAATAATTTGGGATATTATTTTTGAAAAACTGCTTCCAGAAATAAACCGAGGGCTAGACTACAATGATATTCTCTTCATTCAGAAATAATTTATGTCTTTATCTGCTAGGGGCTTTAGGCTATACATGTTCTAAAATCACCTTATTCTGAGGTCAGTGATTAGGACTTTCCTGGACCACCCAGTGGCTAAGGCCTAGCCATCTGGATGTCCAGCCCCAGTTGTAGATGGCTACCTCTCCACCAACCTTGGAGAGCTTTGGAGTCTTGACTTTTGTCATCCTGGATGAGACAAGAGGGTATCAGAAGCAATTCTCAGTATTTCAGTTGCCCCTTGCTAGTGGATAAATGGCCCCAGGATAAAATTGGACCAGTTGCCGGGAGTGCACCTCTGCAAACTGCAATCTTTTTTTTTTTTTTATATTTTTTAGCTGTAGATGGACACAATATCTTTATTTATTTTTATGTCGTGCTTAGGATTGAACCCAGTGCCTCATGCATGCGAGGCAAGCACTCTACCACTGAGCTACAATCCCAGCCCAACTGCAGTCTTTTTTCGTGCCTCAACTTCGTGATTCTCCTGTGCCTTCTAAGGATTCCCAGCAGATGCTCTGCTATACCAGGCATTTTTAGTTGTTCTCAGCAGGACCCTTTGGCCCAATTACTTAGCTATATCACCTCCTTTATAAGAGTATCTTTTAAAAGTTTTTAAGATAAAGAAACTGAGCTGGGCACGGTGCCACACTCCTGTAATCCCAGCACTTAGGGAGGCTGAGACAGGAGGATCGCGAGTTCAAAGCCAGCCTCAGTAATGGCGAGGTGCTAAGCAACTCAGTGAGACCCTGTCTCTACATAAAACACAAAATAGGGCTGGGATGTGGCTCAGTGGTCGAGTGCCCCTGAGTTCAATCCCCAGTACCAAAAAAAGAAAAAAGAAAAGAAAGTGTATTGGGCCGCGAGAACCCGTCTGTTGAGTTGGTTCGTTAGTAGAGCAGGGTGTGCTGACCACCTGCTGTGTACTAGCGTTGTGCTGCTGTGTACTAGGGAGATTCTGAGGAAATGGACAGAGTATTCCTCACATTATAGGAGTTCAGCTGTGAAGCAAGCATAAACACTGGTGACTGGATAAAATGTTGGAGGGGGTGCTCAAAGATTCTGCAGAAGGAGTGCTGGGTGGGGGCCTTACCTCCTCCTTGCCTCTGCCCCCTCTCTCCAGACTGTCTTCACTATGTTGGCCATTATCCTCTCCAAAGGCTCCAGCTCTCCGGGAACTTACCCCTTTCTTACAGCCCTTCAGTGACTCTCCACTATCTGGGGACCCCTGACTATCTTTGAGATGTCCCCTGCAGCTCCTGTCTCTGACTGTATCAATGCCAGCATCTTACTAGATGCTCTTCCTTCTGTGTGGAGGTCTGTTGTCTCTTTGGTATGTAGCCAGTTCTTTCAAGATGTAGTCCCATGCACTTTCTGGGAAGCCTTTTCTGCCAGCCTAGTTCCTGTCACCCATGGTGGGTGCCAGTGGCAATGGCACTGATCTGTGATGATGACTATTCTATGTGTAGTCCAGCCCTTACCAGGTGGGAAGTGTTAGTTCATGCACTTTTATGTACTCTTCATTGAACGCTCACAGCAGCCTATGAGGTAGCTGTTACCATTTCCTTTGTTTTATAGAAGAGGAAATTAAGGCACAGAGGTTTCCCAGCTACTATTTAGAGTGACCTTTTGGGTAAAGACTTTTTTCATGTATCCTCTTCATTGGTGAAATAGAAACAGGAGAAGGGCCTAAGCTGTGAAGACACCCTGGTGGCTGGTGATTCCTGTTCTTGTCCTTGGGTCTGTTACTGAGAGTGAACTATATGACTGTGTGGCTAGTCCCCTTGCTTCCTTCCACAGTCCAGTTGTTCTATAAGTACCTGGAACTGCATTCTGTCCTCTTGCCAGAGCCCTTAACCTCTTGCCCTCTTTGTGGCTTAGCCACACCTGCCAGTGTTCCGGGGTAGACAGGCATTCTGGAAGAGCTGAAGTCTACTCTTCCTCAGATCTCATGGATAGGTTAATCTACTTGGGCTGTCATGTCTGAAAGTGCAGTAGTCCTCTCACACCTTCATCTTGAGTGACTTATGAAGGGCGTGGTGGGAATTGAAGGCAGCAGTGTTAATAATTTTGTAATAAATAACAGCCTCACTTCCAACCAGAAATGCAACTATGCAGCTGCCTAGGATCTCATCAGAGGAGAGTCAATTCCAATGAAGTGATGGGCTACTTGTTTCTAAAAACTACACTTTGGGGTGGAAATGTAGCTCAGTTGTAGAGTATTTGCCTAGCATGCACATGGCCCTGGGTTAAATCCTTAGCACTGCAAGCAAAACAAAAAACACCCACAAAATTTTAGTTTTTATAAAGGTTTTAGATTTATAGAAAAAGAGCAAAGATAATGAAGTGTGTCTTTATATACCTCGTTCTTACTCTCCTTGTTATTACATCTAACATTAATATGGTGTATTTGTTACAGGTAGTAAGCCAGTATTGTACATCGTTATTAGTGAAAATCCATGATTTATTACTTGTTTTACTAGTGATAATTTAGTTTTTAACTTAAGGAAAATTTGTCATTTTTCTGTTCCAGAATCCCATCCAGGACACCTCTTTACATTAAGCTGTTATGTCTCCTTTGGTTTCTTTTAGCTGTAACAATTTCTTCCTTGTTTTTAATGACGTGGACATGTTGAGGAACACTGGTCATGTGTTTTACAGGAGCCCTTCTCTTGGAAGTTTCCTTATTTTTTTTCTTTTGATAAGACTGGACTTAAAGGTCATTGGGAGGACTGTCATAGAAGTATAATGCCTTTTCCATAATATCAAGAGTATATACCAACAGCATGATTTGATTGATTTGACCTTCATTATCTGTTTGCGGTAATATCTGTCACTGCAAGATTACTCCCTATACTGTACTGACAGAATGAAGTTAAATGTGATACATTTTTAAGCCCCAAAGCAAAGTCATTATTTTATTTTTAAAATACTATTACATAATAGTAAAAACATTTGTAAGTCAATCTTCATTTAATATATTGTCAAGTAGCTATTCCACTGCAAGGACAGGAGGGTTCATGTGTTCTGATTATTGGGCAAGTTTTTAAATTTCTTTTGAAGCTTGAAACCGAAGATACCAAAGCTAAATATGAAGCCTCTTTATTTGCTAGCTGTAGTTGGAGGAGCAAGTAATCCCAGCTGGGTTTGTTTTTAAATGAGTTCAGTACTTAAAATTGTGTGGGAAGATAAAAGTAGAAAATAGTGGCAGATGAGGAAGTAGGAGTTAATTTTGTGATAATTCATTCTCATTTTGGACAGCAAAACTTCAATGGAATAGTGAGTGTAATACGCCATCTACTGCTTATCAGGCAAAATAACTACTACTTCCCCCCCCACATCAGATTAAATGTACCTATTCTTAAACTCATAACGGAGGGAAAAAGAGGTTTTTCTTTTTTCCAAAAATTGCACCAAAATAAAGCAAAGCTCTAATTGATGCGAGCGTGTTGTGTAGGCGTTAGCAGTACTGCCCTCGCTAGTCGCTCATTGGACAGTAACGCAACCCCAAGAAAAGGATGGTTGAGTGCGAGAAGCTGTGCACTGCGAGCAGGAAGCGCCAATACCTGGTTGGGTTGTGGCGACTATTTCATGAGTCTCGCCCTGGACTGCCTAGTAGTTAGCGTACTTCTAGTGACCATATCTCCAGACTCAAACCACCTACTCCATTTTTCTGAGGCCTAGGAGGGCCGCAATACGACCGGTTTGTTCTACCCAGAAGACCACGCGCCAGCCGGCCTGCAATTTGCATACGTGCTTGACGGGGGCGGGGCCGACAGAGGGCGGGGCCGGGAAAAGCTCTCCCTGCTTATTTCATTTTTTGGCACCGAGTGTTTTCTACTAAAATTGTAAACGGCTATTTTGTGCAAGAGCCTCCTTCCCCTGCCAGTTTAGTTTTGTCAGTCAGCACGTGCGCTACGGGCTCGGGATAGCTTCGCGCCAGACATGCGGGGGAGTTCCTTGAACGGGTGGACCGGAGCATTGCTTCCCAGTCCGGCAGCTGACAGGCTCCCGGTGTTTCCCATTGCAGGTTGTTCTTCTGGGCATGGACATCCTGTCAGCTCTGGTGACCCGGCTACAGGATCGGTTCAAGGCGCAAATCGGCACAGGTGAGCTGTGGGCAGGTGTGGAGGGGGGCCCGTATTCTCCCCGCAGCCCTGCTGCCTTCCCTTAACCTTCTCAGTTCCTTCAGTCAGTCTATCTCAAGTCATTTGTCCCTCCCTACTAACGCCGCTTCCCCTCTTT
>PVHX01008744.1:61238-81273 GCA_004024805.1 Geosciurus inauris
CTTCATGTTCTAATATGGAACGTTAGTAATACGTGTTCTAATAATGTTACTGCCAACTTGATTTCCTATGCAAAAGTAGCTATCATTCTTTAATACCAACCCAGTCATATTTGTCCCCAACTCTTCTTTTATATAACTGTTTTCTTTAAGAAGTCCTGCAAAACCAAGCCAGTTGGTTTTGCAATCTGTCCATGTAGTGGATTTTGTGGGTTCTCTTGGTAATTCTTGCATTTCAGCAAGAAGAGCAGAGCTGTGCAAAAAGATGGTTTTAGAATAAGGTACATGAGTTAGACTAGGGGTTTGTCTTCCTAATTAGTTGAAATATTAGCAGTTGTTGACCCCTCCTCTCCAATTTGGTTTCCATTTGATCAATTTCCATGTTGAATTTCAGTGCTGCCAAGTCTAATAGACAGACTGGGAGATGCTAAAGACTCTGTGAGGGAGCAAGACCAAACTCTGCTGCTAAAGATCATGGATCAAGCTGCTAATCCCCAGGTAGGTGAGAGAAGCATTCTGGGGTCATCAGGCATGGTTCTACTTGCATAAACAGCATTTTACTCCATAGACTTAATTTCTTTTAAGTTGGTATATTACAGGTAAATATTTTCATAGCATTTAATCTGTCCCCTAATATATTTGAGTAAGTAAGTAGCAGAACCTATCATTTGAATAAATCAGTGGATTTAACATGGGTATTGGATGCTTGGTTTAATCCATTAGGTTCTTTAGCTCATTTTCACCACTGGATCTCCCTTTTCCCTGAATGGAGGCAGCCCTGGTGTCTGGGAAGCTGAAAGCACTGGTTGGAGCCCTGGGCCCTATCTGCTGCTGAGCTGGGCATGCTGGGATGATTGGGTGCAGCCTTTCAGGGTCCCACTGTCCACTGTTGGTGGTGAAGTGGGGATGACCATCAGTAAAAACCTTTCTAAAATTAAATTGGCCATAGAAGATGAGCAAGTGTTCGACTTGTGCATGAGGTAGAGCTGTACCAGGCATAGAGCAGTGTAAGTGTTTGTCGTCTCTTTTCTCTTGGCCCTGCTCTTCTCACTCATAAAACAGAGCCAGTTATACATCTCTTCAGAGTTGAGAGAATTAAATGAAATTCTATGAAGGTATGTGTTATGAACATTTTAACTTTGTGTATTTGATAAAATGATGCAAACCATCGTTCTTCAGTATGCTGTGGAGAGGGTCCAGTGGGTTGATGGAGGATGGGATCAGGTTGGCACCTTCAAAGAGGCTCCTCTTCTGTCGACCTAAGGGAAAGGTTGCAGCTATTTCTCTCCTCACCTATTCTTTCACCTGCAGTATGTATGGGACAGAATGCTTGGAGGCTTCAAACACAAGAATTTCCGTACAAGAGAAGGCATATGTCTCTGCCTTATTGCAACACTCAATGCGTAAGTCTGGGATGAACTTAAAAGTTTTACTTGACTGAAGCTTTGTAACACACTTTTTTATTTTGAAGTTATAGATTTACGGAAAGTTGCAAAGAAATGTAGTGGGAAGTATATCCCCCCTCCCTGCCCTTACCATTTTGCATAACTGCAGTACAGTGTCAACTCTGGGATAGGGGTATTGGCACAGCTCACAGAGCTTATTCAGATTGCTCCAGATACACATGTGTGGCTCATGTGTATGCACACCAATACTCATTCACAGGTCTCCTTCCTGCTGCCCCTGTATACCACATGCTTGGTTAACTAGGCTGTGCTCCATCTCTGTCATTTTGTCATTTCAAGGATGTTATAAACATGGAATCATACCATATGTAATCTTTTGAGATAGCATAATTCCCTTGAGGTTGTAATATATGTTATTGACAGTGATGGTAATTCATTTTGTTTTATCACTGAGATTCATGGTATAGATGTGTCCCACTTTGTTGAACCATTCAACTGTTGAAGAAAATTTGGGTGACTTACAGTTTGGGACTATTAGGAATAGAGTTGCTGCAAACGTGTAAATTTCTGCAGATACATTGTTTTTGTCTTGTGTCACCGCCCAAGAGTGCAACAGTAGGGTCATTTTTTAGTTTTAAAAGAAACTGAAGTGTTTTCCAGAGTTGTCTGTACCATTTTACGTAATGTATTTACAAAGGATGTTTGCGGCTGCAGTGCTTGTGATGAAGAGTTGTGAATACCTGAAGGTCTCCCAATATGGACAGTGTGTGGTTGGAGGTCCTGCGACCGTTCCATCACAGTTTTGTCATTCAGCAGCATTAATGGAGTGTCTACTATAGCAAGAGCTGTTCTGTAGCACACAAGGACCCCCTAGGGGTGACCTTCAAGGGACTTGTAGTTTGGTTGGTCCACTGAGCTTGTCAGGACAGATACTATGACATGACAAAGCACAGTGCAGAGTTGTCATGCATGAGGCAAGCACTATGGTGGGAACGGGCTTCTGGCTTAGCCTCTAAAGGTCAGGACCAGTGAAGGGCTTAACTCCTGGGAAAGGGCCCATTGGGGTGCGTTCCACTGGGGTGGAGAGGGCCTTAGTGTGAGTGGGTGGTCGCACTCTGGGAATTAGAAGAAGTACATCTGTGGGCAAAGAAGCATCTTTCTTTCCTTAGTTCTCACTAACAGTAACACAACCCTTTTGTTTTCAGCTCTGGAGCACATACTCTAACACTAAGCAAGATCGTGCCACATATATGTAACTTGCTTGGAGATCCAAACAGCCAGGTGAGTAAGAAAGAAAATCCTGGGGGGAAAGTCATTTATTTACAGAGTGCTCAGATGCACTTTGGTGTTTTCTGTATGGCTGGTAGGTGGGTGGGACTTATTCATCTTCATAGAATTCTAATCATTGTTTATGACATCAGCTACCAATTAGCATTCATAAAATACTGGTAAATGTGGTGGCCACTCTATGCTCTCCTCTATGTAGGGCTGAGAAATCACTAACCTCTATAAATTGATGTCATCCAGTCCAGCCTCCAAGATAGGACCACTGTGGTCACCATCTCTGAGGCCAACAAGGGTGAGGGTAGGACGTGGAAGAGTGACTAGGAAAGGGGTCTGAGAGGATCTTCTATATTTTGCTTTGGGCAGTGACAATGCTTGCTGCTGTTTCACTGTGGAAAATACTTATACTGTTTCCTTAAGAATTATGCTTTAAACAAATTTTAACTAAGTTCCAAAAAGCAAAGCACTTTGTTATTGTAAGGTGGGAGAGGAGCTGGTCATCTGCTCTGTGATTACTAGGCACCACAGTCTGATGACATCTGCTGTGGCCATCAGGCAGTTCGGGCAGCTTCCAGGTCTGAGCTCCAAAAGGACCATCTGTCTTGCCCAGTTCAGTTGTTTGTCACCAAGAATCATTTTTTTTATACCAGCTCATACAGGAGGGTAGATGCTTCCCTAGATAGAGGGGCAGAAAATGTGGCAGTAATTTACAAAAGAAATATATCTGATGAATAGGCATCTCATTTTAAGTCTTTGATTGTCACCCTCCAAGAAGGTTGTGCCGGCTCGCCTTCCATTTAACTTATGCCAGCTTCCAAGTCTCCCTGGGTCAGTGTCCCTCCTGTTCTTTTGTCTTTGCTGTTGCATCCCACCACAGTTTCTCACCTTCTCTTTGGCATCTCTTGTGCTGCTTAGTCTTTGCATTTTCCTTTGCTTGTCGGACTTC
Organism: Geosciurus inauris; assembly: GCA_004024805.1. Lineage (NCBI taxonomy): Eukaryota > Metazoa > Chordata > Mammalia > Rodentia > Sciuridae > Geosciurus > Geosciurus inauris. The sequence goes on from PVHX01008744.1 coordinate 64,872, forward strand.
CTCCTGCTCAGCCTTCACTGGAGATATATGGTATTGGAAATACAATTCTTTGATTCTTATACTCATTGAATCATGCTTTCTAGTCAGTATTAACTTAAAAATAATCTCAACATTAAAAAAAAATCCTAGATTATCAAATGGCTTATTTTGCCATAACCCCCTGCCTTCATCTTGTCTGTTTTTTTCTTCTTTTGTTTTGTTTTAGTACCAGGGATTGAATCCAAAAGCACTTAACCACTGAGCCACATCCCCAGCCCTTTTTATTTTTCATTTTGAGACAGGGTCCTTCAAAATTCTTTAGGGCCTCACTAAATTACTGAGGCTGGCTTTAAACTCAGTCTCCCAAATCACTGGGATTATAGTCATGCACCACTGTGCTGTCCTCAGAAGAGCTCCTTTCCAGAGGCTACACTTAGAGGATGTCAGTCCTACCACATGGTGCCTGTTCACCAAGCAGAAAAGCCATCTTCTTTAGTTGAGGTCATTTGTCCTTAATTCAGATGCTTACATTGGCCAGGTAGGTGACATGTTAACACTGGACCTGAGTGCACATCCAGAGTGCACTTCAACTGTGAAGGTAGACCAGACAAACTTGGTCTAGGATGACAGTGTGACATTGTCCAGAGTCTGACTTGGTGAGAGGGAGTGGATGTTGCTGTGTACTATCAGGTGTCACTGTGCACCACATTGCAGCATGGTTTATGAGTCTCCTCCTCTGTCCATTCCTCCTCTTCTTCTTCTTCCACACACACTATGAGTTTCTGCTGTGGGCCCATCTTGGAGTAGAAGCTTAGGCTTTGCAGGGTTGGGGGAAGGTTGCTAGCTTGATGTTGTTTGGGGCCTCAGGTTTTGTTTCTATAACTAAAGTGAACACCATCCTCTAGAGGCACGTGGAGGACACATTGTTATGCCAGGACCCTCCACTGATGTGTACTGTGGGGAAAACTCAGTATTTCCCTTCCTGAAAGATCACAGATTCCATGTAGATTTTGAGAGCCCCTGAGAGAAAAGTGTTTTTAACATTTAAAGTTTTGTAACAGTGACATTCTCATACAGAAAGCTATTCAGACAAGCCTCTAAGAACATGGAATTCTTCACAGGTTTTCTTCTCAAGTTTTCTGATAGGAGAAGGCTTAGTTAGCAACCCTGACCCCGTCACTACTGAGAAGTTCCCTGAAGATTCTGCAGAAGGGTTGGGGGTGGGGGGGCCGATCTGTCCTTGTGTCGGGCTTCTCCCTGATGCAGTTTTGCTCCTTTAGATCTAGAGAAGGGATTAATTTGTGAGGGATTTTAGCAAGATTTCCCTTATTTTAGAAGCAGCACAGATTAAATTACATGTGACCGGAACGATCATGTATTCTGAAGACAGTTATTTAAGAGATTAAGGTAGCATCAAATCTTGAGCAGTTTAGTATAGTGTTTTGTTTTTTTTTTAATTTTTAAGTTATTGATGGATCTTTATTTTATTCATTTATTATTTATACGTGGTGCTGAGGATCGAACCCAGTGCCTCACGCATGCTAGGCAAGCGCTCTACCACTGAGCCCCAGCCCCAGCCCCTAGTATAGTGTTTTAAAGATGCCAGAAGGTAGAGTGTATTTAAAACTTTGAGCTGTCTAGTGTGGTGCAGGAAAGCTAAGTGGAATGCATAGGACTGGAGTTTGCACTTTTTAGCCAGTTGACATGAGTGGGCACTTGATCTTGAACCTCAGTTTCCCTCTTAGGGTAGTGATGATTGCCTCACTCCTCACTCCTTGTGAAAGTGCTTTGGAGAGTGACTGTTCTTACCTGCTGGCATAACCATTGGGCCAAGTCACTCAGAAGTCTCCTCATGGTCTGATGGCCATTTTCATTTGCAGAAATCATACATCTGCCATATTCCAGTGAGTTTCTAAGAAACTCTTAGATGTATAGTATTTTAAATACATGAAAATACTCAAATTATGGGACAGGCATTGGTGTCTTGAAATGTATTGCCATAGGCATACTTCTCTTATACCAAACATTGAGAACCCTCTGTATACCAAAAATTAGTGTCATTATCAAAGCCAGATGATCTTGGACCAATTCTCAGTGGTAATCATAGTACAACTTAAATACAAAAGAAACACCTTTAAATGTAATAGCTTCTTGCTGCTCTAAATAATCATAATAAAGATTGTATAATTTTTCTTTTTTATGAAGAAATAAAATAATTGCTTTTTCTAATTATTTTTCTAAAATAATTGCTTTTTCTTTTTCTAAGTTTTGCATTTCTAAATGCAAAACTTGTTTAAAATATTTCATGGAGCCAACAGTTCAAGTTACCACTTCCTGCCTAATGTCCTAAATGATGGGGTTTTTTTTCTTTTTTTTTGGTACTGGGGATTGAACTCAGGGGCACTCCACCACTGAGCCACGTCCTCAGCCCTATTTTGTGTTTTATGTAGAGACAGGGTCTCACTGAGTTGCTTAGCACCTCGCCATTGCTGAGGCTGGCTTTGAACTGGAGATTCTCCTGTCTCAGCCTCCCTAAGTGCTGGGATTACAGGCTTGAGCCACCGCGTCCGGCTCTAAATGGTTGTTCTTTATGTGCCAAACAATGCCAAGCCTTGGCTAGGAGTTTGTAGCCTGCAATAAGTTTTAGGGGTTGAGTCATAGGCCTTTGTGCCTCTGGTTGGAAGAAGGTTCTTACAGCTCTTTTATTTCCACCCCCTGTAAAATGAAGTTTGTGACCTTATGGGCAGCTTTTAGTAGTCTAGTAGACAGGATGTTTAGCCCTGGGATTCTAGACACAGTATTCTGTAAATAATTCACATATCCACATTTGCCTTAGTAATGTTTTATCTGCACATACATTTGCGTGCACCACAGCTCCCAGAAACCCTGCCACCTTGCTTCCCTTGTACTAATCCAGTTAATCATTGCTCCTTCTGGAGTTCTTACATAAGTTGCGTGTGCTTTTATCATTTTATTTTACATCAGTGTATTTGGTGCTAGGGATTGAACCCAAGATTTGTGTATGCTAAGAACACACTCTTCCGTTGAACTACACCCTCCTGTCCTTACTCATCTTTAATTTTTTCATCAGTCTTTCCTCGTAGGCTCTGACTTTGAGGATGAGGATTATAACTTGTTCCTCTTCACAGTTCAAGGCCACCCCATGACTCTGGATGACCTTCCCTTCTTCTCTAGTCTCACACCAGAGTGCGCACTTGTGTTTTGTTAGTGCTGTTGCTGCGCTTGGGTGCCTGATGTAGTAGTCAGCCTCTAGTTCTTCATTTCCCTTTCATAAGTGGCCAGTGAAATTCTCTTGCCGCTCTTCAGCTGGTCACTAGCATTGATTGGACTTAATGTTTAAATGAACTCTGCAGGTCACTCCTGCCTTGGAGGATGTGAATTCCCTCTTAGTCATCTGAGCGTAGCTGAGTGTCTCAGGGAGGCAGAAGCTCTTCAGAAGCTTCCCAAAGTGGCCATAGATGCATGTAGCATGAGGGTTAGAATGCTTTTGGGTACAAGTAACTGAAAACCCAGCTTATAATTGCTAGAGCAAGGGAGAAATACTATTGTGCATAATGAGTAGTCCTGAAGGAGGGAGGTTCCAGCCTTCTTAATGGCCCACTGGCACCCTTAGAGACTTAGCATCTCACCGTTTCCACTGTGGGCATTGTCCTCTACAGCTCTCCCCTTGAGTGCAGAACGGGTGCAGCCAGGCCATGCACGTGTCGGGCTAATCTGGTGGGTGGGAGATATCACCTCCCAAGCTCCTTGTCTGTTCTTGACTTTTTACATTGAAAGGCCCAAACAGGGTTGGGAGTGCCTGCCTCATATGTGCAAGGCACCAGATTCTATCCCTAGCAGTGCAACAGAATAAAAGAAAAAAAAAGAAAAGTTTCATTGTGCACAGTATAGTGAGGGTGCCATCCAGTGTCAGTTTAGTTTCCTATTTCCCCTCCCCATCCCATTAGTTTGAAGCAAAATTTAGATTATTTTGAAGCAAATCTTAGACAACATGTAATTCCTAAGTATGACAGAGGATAAGTACTTTTAAAAAACATAGCCCTAATAACATTGTTACCTCCTGTCCCCAACAGTGAATAATTCTCTCATATCCAGTGCCAGCCTGCATTCACGCTTCCCCAGTTGTCCCTTTCCAAGAGCAGAGGAACCTACTCCATAAGCTTTCCCACAGTTTCTCTCATATCTCATTGTAGAGAGTCATACCCCAGGCCCTGTGTTCCAGTCCTAGGGAAGGAACCAGGGTTGCGTGATAGCCACACACTAAGGAGAGCAGGCTTTCATTCCTGGAGGTGTGGATTCCATCACAGACCCTGCATCTTGGTGAGAGGGGCAGGACCGTGGCTATAGTAAAGGCAGTTTGGCAGCCTGGGGCTTCCTGCACAATAGGAAGTCCCTGTACTAGGGAAGGAAAGCACGAGTTCTGCCTGACAGCCTTGGGCCAGCCTGAGGCAGCACAGCCAGGGCTGCTTCCCAGTGGCCTTCCCACTGCTGCTGTCTGTCTCCCTAAGGCGCATGGTGCCCACCTTTAAAGCCTACAACAACACGTCTCATGGCTGTTGATCCAGTGGTTTCCCAGTTGGATTAGAGGTGGGGAGAAAGCAGGCTTCTGTGAAGGGTTTGACAGGCTGCTACGCTATATTGCCCCTGCCTCATCTCTGCACTGGTGCGATCCTGTGACACCCATTTGCCCAGGCAGCTGGCTTTGAGACTGTGGTCATGTCCAGGAGGATGGAGGTTAGGAGAGATGTAGATTCTCAACAACTTATATGCTGCCTCTCTGTCCCACTATACCCTAGCAGTAAAGCCCTCTCTTGAGTTTTTTGCTTTAAACAAAGCCCTAATGTTGACACCCATGTTGGGATGCAGTGTGCTTAAGGGAGAATGCAGGCTTACAGTTGGTTGGCAGTTCTGCTTCCATCCTGGGGTAGGGGACCCAGGTTTACCTCTCCAGTCTCCACTCCCTCTTGAGTGTCTTAGCAATCTGGGGCCCTTTGAGGAAGGAAGGAAGGACAACGTGGCATACATGGGAAACCTCAGATTCTATAAAGCATTCAACTTGGGCTTGGTGGGTAGTACTTCAAATACGGCACCCTTTCACAGCCTCAATAGCCCGAGGTGTTGGAGGCTCCTTTCTGTGGTGAGCCTGAAAGGTTAGCAGGTAGAGGCAGTGTGAGACAGTGCAGTCATGCACAACCGTGCTCTCCTTCATTCTCTACTAAATTGCTCTCATTTAACCTTCCCTTTCCGATAGGAGTATTGAACCTTGTAGGACCAAAGAGAATCTGCTCATCTGCATTTCTTCAATAAAGGATAGTTTAGACACTCTAGCTTTCTAAACCTGAGGAATGATTATTTTAGAGGCTAACAATGTTGGTTTAAAAGATGTAGAGAACAATCATCATTGTGTTGAGTGCTTTATAGACAGAAATTGTAGGTCAAAAACTGGTGTAAGATATTGCAGCTTGCAGATTGTTATATACGTGTGTGTGTGTGTGTATTTTTGCAGGATGTTTTAATTTTACCCTTAGAGATTTTTAGATAAGTGTGCAGGGGGATATATTTTTCTGACTTTTCTTGAAAGTGTACAAGGTGTGGCAAAGCTGTGCCTGCATCATTCCATGGTGGAGTGATGGAGACCTGTGTGCCCGGGCCTCTACATTCCCTCTTATAACTTCCAGCAGGGTCCCTGCCAGTGCCATGTCACTAGTACCTGCAACCTATTCCATTCATTCATCATTTACCATGGGTCTGTATAGGCAGTAAGCATTCAAATATTTGTTGAGTGAATCCATTATTTCTTTCATCCCTCAAAGCAATCCTCAATTAAGAGGAGGAAACTGAGACTATAAGAGTTAAATATTGTTTCTAAAGTTATGCAGCTTCTGAGTGGCCATGTAGGTCTTCAGGTCTACATTGACGTCAAAGCTAGTACATTCCACTAAGTGTTTTAACTATTAATGGCTTATATTTTGTAAGTAACTGGTACTGGTTGCTCTTTAAGGAGACCAGCCAATGTGACGAGCAGATGGTATCACTAGAAAGTGAGCAGAGATGGTGCTCTTACTCCTGGTTGCCAAGACACCGTGTCATTGACTACTTTTGTAATGTTTGCCTATTGCTACGTTAAAATGTTACCTAGCATTAGAGATTGTTTCTTTTACAAAATAAACTGATAGTCTGTGTTAGTAAACTTCTGCTGGCATAGACCGGGTGGGGTTTAACCAGCAGACACTAATTTTCCTTCAGTTCTGGAGACTAGAAGTCTGAGGCCAGGGGCCAGAGTGGCAGGGCTGTCTTCCTGGCTTCAAATAGCCATCGTCTCTCTATGCTTGTATGGCCTTTTCTTTGTGTGTCTCCTATGAGGTTAATCATCTTTTCATTTCAGGGCCCCACCTTTATGACCTCATTTAACTTTTATTCTCCTAAGAAGCCTTATTTCTACATAACAGTAACATTGGATGTTAGGGCTCCAACATTTGAATTTTCATTGACATAAATCTGTTCATAGAATAAGGTTTTGGGGGACAAGATAATATAGCTTAAATGTGTATATATGCACAATGGAGTATTACTCAGCCATAAAGAAGTATGAAATTATGGCATTTCAGACTGAATGGATGGAACTGGAGATTATCATGCTGAGTGAAATAAATCAGTCTCCAAAAATCAAAGGCTGGATGTTCTCTCTGATATGTGGATGCTAACACACAATGAGAAGGGGAAATAGAAGAATAGAAGTTCATTGGATTAGACAAAGGGGAATGAAGGGAAGGGAGGGGAAATGGGAATAGGAGAATAGTAGAATGAATGGACTGGACTTAACTTTCCTTTGTTCATACATGAATACTCGACCAGTGAAACTCCCCATCATGTACAACCACAAGAATGGGATCTTAATTAGAATAAGTTATACTCCATGTATGTATAATATGTCAAAATACATTCTACTGTCATGTATATCTAAAAAGAACAAATAAAAAAAAGATGATACAGCTGAGGATTTTGCCTCCAGAAGGGGGGAAATTATGAATAAAGTTACCTGTCATATGACACTGTTAAATCACAGGGTAGCCTGCAGTATCCAGACCATAAATTCTTTGTTTTCCTATCTTTCCTGTTTCCTTCACTCCAGTACTTTGATTTCATTGCTTGGGACAAAATGTAAAATCATGTTTCTCCCCTGTCTTTGCCTACCAATTAATTACACTGCTGCCTCATGGCACTACTTCTTCTTATTTGTACACACGTATATGCATTTGCACACATACTTTTTTTTCCCTGAACCATTTAAAAGTAATATGCACATGTAATATATTTACTGCTAGAAACCTCAGTGTGTCATTCAATAGCAAGGATATTTTCTTATTCAATCCCATGTCATTTTTGTAACTAAGAAATGTAATATTGTGCAGCGTAATATTGTTTATTTTACAGTCCACATTCAAATTTTTCCAAGGGGGTAAGGGGGGAAATCCACTCTGTCTCTCCAGCTTGATTTTGTGCTGCTTTCTTGGTCCCTCTTTCTCCCTGGGCAGACTGGAGTACTTGTCCTTCCTGAAGCATGTGCTCTGTATCCCTGCTTTTCTGCCTTAGTATAGGTGGTATCTTGTTTGGAACCTGTCTCCTTCCATCTGGACCTGGTGGCACCCTGTCCTCCCAAGCACATTTTAGGTGCCCCTCTCTTCCATACAGCATAGCTTGACATGCCCTCATTGTGATTGCACCCTCCTTTCTACTGTGCTCTTTGTGCTATTGAGTAACGTTTATTGCATTCTGTATAAAATATAGAACCTAAAGATTTTTCCTCCTCCTTTTTAGGACTCTCCTTGAATGTGGGGTCTGTACGACCTGTACTATGCATTTTTGTTGCTCATTAAGTATTTATTTACTCAACTTAAATTCAGATTATTTTGTGTGATGTTTTTCTTTTAAAATAATTCATGGAAAGCTGACCTGAAAATTGGGTTTTCCTGACATCATCCTAAAGAATGGAAAGTATTAAGCATGTGGACTTTTAACTCATATATAGGGGTAGGAACCTGCACATTTTCTACACTTTGGAATTGTGTCTGTAAGAAGGAAAACTGTCAAACAAGATTTTCGTCCACTGTGTATAAGGGATTGTATTCACAGTTGTGCTGATAAATTGGGGTGGTGTGTGGCCTGTGGTGTCCCAGCAGGAAGTGCTGGGGAATGACACACAGCAGCTATAAGATCTCTTCTTTTACATCTAGGTTCGAGATGCAGCAATAAACAGCTTAGTGGAAATTTACAGACATGTAGGAGAACGTGTGAGGGCAGATCTCAGTAAAAAAGGATTGCCACAGTCCCGGTGAGTTCAGACTTTTTTCCTTTTTTTCTACTCTTTCCCTGCTCTTTTTCAGGTATCATCTTGGTTTGCAGTACTGTTTTTAACATGGTGATTTTATTCAAAGAATACATGGTTTGAGGGTTGGTGGTCGGAGATCTTGGCTAGATCATACATAAGGTTCCTCTCCCATTCTACTCTCTCAAAAGGGACTTTCTCATTCAGACATCTGGCCCGTTCCTATGCCACATACTGATTTTTAGAAGCACCTTTACAAGTGATTGGCGTTAATACCCAGTTCTGCATCTTGTGTACACACAGCACAGGGTATGGTAGGTGCTTGGAATATGTTTGTTTGAATGAAGAAAGCCTTTCCAGAATGCATCTGGCTAGAAATAACATAAAAATTTTGGGAAAATATCTTCAAAATATTAGCTTTCTGTTCAGTCAATGTGTAGAAGCTAACACAAGGAACTTGTATCTTGTCATACCCAAGATGACTTGAATTCATATAGTTCTTTGTTATAATGAGAATAAAGTAACATAACAATTGTATATTTATTATTTCAACTATGATGGAGAAAGTTAATACCAAATAAATTCTAAACCTTTATCCCATGCCATTCCTTTTAAAAAAAAAGTAATGAGAAATTGCTGGGAGGTCAGAATGGGGGTGTAGTTTTGGAGCAGCTTGTTTGAAGCTATCTTTGTGTCCATGAGAACAGCAGGGTCCCAGAGATGCAAAGTGACTTTTGAAAGATTACATGGCCAATAAGAGTTGTAGCCAGTGTTCATATCCTTTTCTTCTGGCTTACCTTTTAACTTTCTCTGCTCTGTTTTTTTCTAATGTTGTGTTTGTTTGTTTGTTTGTTTATATGTGGAACTGAGGATTGAACACAGCGCCTCACACATGCTAGGCAAGCACTCTACCATTGAGCCACAACCCCAGCCCCCTCTGCTCTGTTTTATCTAAGAGTTTACAGAGTACTGGGCATCTGGATATGGGATGGAATGCTGAAATAGTATACAGGAGTCACCTGTCTTATTTTTTAGTGCTGGGAATTGAACCCAGGGGCACTTTAACACTGACCTACATTACTTTTGAGATAGGGTCTCCATAAGTTGCCCAGGCTAGCTCAAACTTGTGATCTTCCCGCCTCAGCCTTCCAAGTTGCTGGGATTATAGGCATGCACCACCACACCTGGTGCTAAAAGTTTTCTGTATTGCTATCCATCAGGCAGATGTGATACATGTAAATTTTGTGCTATATACAAGATAATTAGATGGGACTAAAACTTTTTAACAAAAAATAATTGGTGAGGAGAATTATAGGTTGAATCTCTAATCTGAAAATCCAAGGTCTGAAATGCTCTGAATTTTAAGACTTGAGAGTCCTTCTCAACTGGTAAAGTCCATGCAGATATTTCCAAATCCAAAACAATGGATATCTGAAGCACTTCTGGTGCTAAGCATTTCATATAAGGTATACTTGACATGTTATTTCTGTGTTCCCAGATCTTAGCCTTCCGGTCTCTGAATGTGTATGTAAGTGAGAACATTTAAGGGGAAGAACTTAAAGACACAACATTGAGGATCTCTTAGGGAACTTTGAAAGATGCAGATGAACTGGGAGGGTTGACCTTGAGGGGAAGAGCACTTTTAAAAAAACTTATATACTTATTTGTTCTGATTAGTTACATGACAGCAGAATGCTCTTCAATTCATTGTACACAAATGGAGCTCAGGTTTTCACATATCTGTACACAAAGTAGGGTTACAGCATTCATGCAATCTTTTTAAAGATAAGGTCACCATTATCACTGGGAGAACTGCCTTGAGCTGTGATATTCTTTTCTCCAGGGATGATCTCTTATTGCTGTGTGGCTCCCAAAGACCCCAAGCCATGAATCTACCACCTTACTGAGTTTCCATCTGACAGAGTGGCTTCTATACATTGCTGGAAGTTAGCGAGTGGGTCAGGGGGAAAAGCCGCGTGAAACATGAGGTCTTAGGGAAGTGAGGCCAGAGAAGAGTTAACACAAGAGGCCTGAGTCTGCTGTCCTCAGCAAGGCCTGCTTACAAGTCTGACTCTAGGCTGGTGTGTGGAAACATGGATTTGGCAAGAGGGTCACTGTGTCCAAACTGCAACGCACTGTGGTTTATGTTCCACACCTGATTTCCTTTTGGGAGTCTGGTATTTCAGTGAGTGCTTAACTGTGTCTATGTGCTCAGACTGCAGTAAGTACTCTGAGTGCTGAGTTTCTAAGGAGCTTTCCTAGTGGACAGCTTTTTACTCATGTTGTCACAGCTCAGCACTGGGTGAATTAACCATGTCCTGTGTGACTCCCCAGGAGAGACTTAGGAAGCCGCCCTGTGTCTCCTCTGGTCTTTACCCCAGGCACCTTTTCTCTTGCTGCTTGTTCTGTGTCCTTTTGTTGTATAAAATCTCGGCTATATGACTGTGCTGAGTCTGGTGAGTCTTCCTGGTGAGCCATTGGACTTGAGGTGGTCCTGGGGCTCCTAACACTAGGTGACTCGGTAATGCCCCACGGGAATTGATGCCAGAGCTGGAGTTGAAGCTGCCCTTCCCAGCCTCCTAGTTACATATCTTACCTGTTTTTTGACCTAGCTTTCTTGTTTCTAAATATTGATAAAGAATCTACAAAGTAGCCTGGACCTCTGAATAGGAATGAAGGTTTCTGTTCTCTCATGGTGTCCAAACTCTAAAAATTGCAGACCAGGGTCTGAAAATGTAGCTCACTGGTAGAACACTTGCTTAGTAAGAGTGAAGGCTGGGGTTTAATCCCCAGCATCCCTCCCCCAATATATATATGTATAAAGGGCAAGGAGAGTAGCTTAGTGTAGAGCAGTTACCTAGCATGTGTGGGGCCCTGGGTTCAATATCCAGTACTACCAAAAAATAAATAAAATAAAATCACCAGAATGGAGTGGTGGGCCTAAGGAAACGGACCGCATTCTTCACATTAATTGCTATAAAACTGGCAGATACAAGCACCTAGAGAACCAGGGTGTTCTTTAGAAACTGTACTCTAGTGGAAGAAGCTAAAACTTCATGTTTCTTTATATTTATTATGTGATAGTTATATAAGATGTAACCCTCTGAGTGTCAGAGATCTGGTTACTACCTTAATTCTCTGGGGATGGTCCCAAGTGGAATGGAACTTTTAAGGTATTATACTGATGTTACTTGGGAAATCTAATCTCTGCTATGTGGCTCCATGTGGCTGGCTTGATGTCTTGAATATTCTAAATTTTGCTTACCTTGTTATGGATTTTGTTGTTGTTTTGTGAGCTTGGTGAGCTTATTCAGTTTAGCAAGATTCTGAAGGACTAATAAAATATTATAGAATTTGCTTAATGCTTTCCAAAATTTGGATTTAGTCCTAGAATAAAAGTCCTCTTCAAGAGTTTGTTCACTGTCAGAGTAGAATAAGATTAATTGTATCTCTAAGAAATACCTAGTGAACATGTGTTTATATCAGCCAGATAAATAATACGAGTAGTAATCTCATTTGAGCAGCGGTTTTTTTTGTTTTTTTTTTTTTAATAGTACCAGAGATTGAACTCAGGGGCACTCAACCACTGAGCCACATCCCCAGCCCTATTTTGTGTTTTATGTAGAGACAGGGTCTCACTGAGTTGCTTAGCGCCTCGCCGTTGCTGAGGCTGGCTTTGAACTCGCGATTCTCCTGTCTCAGCCTCCCTAAGTGCTGGGATTATAGGCGTGTGCCACTGTGCCCGACTTGAGCAGCAGTTTTTATTGTCCATTTTTGCTCATCAGTTGGGAAAGAGACTTGTACATTAAGCAGTTTTACTTTGCAGGAGCTGGAAATAGGGTGGGGGTTTTGGAAATAGGGTTTAGTTATTTGAGTTGAGTCATCTTGCAGTTAAAATCATATTGAGGTAATAAGGCAGAACTAGTCAATAAAACTTTCTTGTTAGAGTGTCTCTCTACCCACATGGGCTCTCAGCTCTGAATTCTAAAACTTGGCAAGTCCTTCTTAACTGGTGAAGTCCATGCAGATATTTCCAAATAGTTGAGCTGTTAACTTGAATTGGTAGGATGTTTGATCATTTTTACATTGTTCATACATGTGATATGTTTAGAAAGTAAGTATATGATATTAGCTAAGTATGATATCATATAGTTGTCTGATCTTTTGTAAGGCATGCCTGAAAACGTAGTAAAATTTAGATCACCTGTAACTTCTTGTGACTGACTTTCAGAGTCATGTGCTTTCAGCATCCTATGACAATTATTGTCACCCCAAAGACCTTCCAGAATGTTATTTCAGTCAATATGTTATATTTTAGTTTGTGAAGCTTTGGAAAAAAGCCAGATCACTGATGTTACATTTCTTTTGGGATAGTCGTTTGGGAACCAGATTCCTAAAACAGCAGTGGCTTAAACCTGAGGATAATTTAACTTCTCAAAAGCATTGAGAATAATACACATTGTCTGGTGCATTGTGACACTTAATCTTTTGAATGTACATTTTTTAAAAATTTATTTTTAGTTATCGATGGACATAATACCTTTATTTTATTTGTTTTATTTTTTTTTATGTGGTACTGAAGATTGAACCCACCAGTGTCTCGCACATGCTAGGCAAGCACTCTACCATTGAGCCACAACCACAGCCCCTGAAACTACATTTTTGAACAGCTCTCCTACTATTCACTTATGTTTCTCTCTCAACCTACTTGAAAGTTTTATAAACTTATTATTACTTAACAATTGCTTAGAAAGGGAAATTTGGAACTTTCTTTTTTTTCTTTTTTTATAAACTTGCTGGGCTTTAGTGCTAGAGAGGACTCATGGCAAAAGCAGATGAGAAGTTGCAGTGGACATCCTCTCTCTCTCTGTCTCTCTCTCTTTTTTTATTTTTTGTGGTGCTGGGGGTCAAACCAAGGGCCTTGTACATGTGAGGCAAGCACTCTACCAACTGAGCTATATCCCCAGCCCCTCTCATTTAAAATTTCATTTTATTTGTCATCAGCTAGATTTACAAACACATGTTTTAAAAAAGGCAATACCTTACACACTCTGCCATTTTCTCTTCTCAGAGGCAAACACTGTCAACTATATTCATTGAGCCTTTTGTTATTTACTGCTTTGTGTCTTATTAATATGTATAAATTGCTATGAAATATTTTTCTTTTTAACCACCATAAGAATTTTCCTACTCTGGGGGTAAATTTCAGCTTTCTTTCCTTGTAATGTTCTTTATGTTGCTTGCCACCTCCTCATCCATTGACAGTAGTCATATTTTAATTTTGGTTAGAAAAAATGTACATGTTTTTCTAGCTCACTGTTACATCTGGTGAGTTATGTTACCGACTTCACCTTTCCCCACAATTTTTTTTTTCATCTGGAGTTTAGAATTGTTTTACTTTAATTTGCATAGCTGTCTGTGCAGTCGGTGCATACTGCATCTAACTACCCACTGCCCATTTGTATAAGTCTCCCTGGGCCTCCTGTCTCAACCTGCTGTCCCCACTGCATCATCTTGCGTCTTGCGTAGTCACCATTCTGCTATTACTCTTTGTCATCCTAGGCTGGCTTCAGTTTGTCTTTGGCTACAGGTTCCTGCGCTCCACACCTCTCTGCAGGTTCATTCCCTCACCCTATTCATACTGGGGATTGAGCCCAGGGCACTTTACCACTGAGCTACTTCCCCAACCCACTTTAAAATTTTAAAAATTTTAAAAATTGAACTTGTAGTCCTTCTGCCTCAGCCTCTCGAGTTGATGTGATTACAGTTGTGCGCCACCTTGCTTGACTCCTGTTCTAATTTTGAAGTCTGTTTTTTTTGTTCATATATGTTACCCTTTTGTAGTATTGTTTTTTTCCCCTAATAAGAGCTTTCTCGAAGTATAATTCATATACCATTATTTTCTCCCTTTCAAGGTGTATAATTCAGTGATTTTTGATATATTCTCAAAGTTGTGTAATCCTCATTATTCTCTAGTTTTGAATGTTTTCGCCCAATGTGGTGGCACATGCCTTGTAATCTCAGCAATTCTGGAGGCTGCAGAAGTTTTACAAATTTGAGGCCAGCCTCAGCAACTTAGCATTACTCTGTCTCAAAATAAAAATTAAAAGGGACTGTGAATGTGGCTCAGTGGTAGAATACTCCTAGGCTCAATCCCCAGTACTGAAAAAACAAACAAACAATTTTTTTCATTACCCCATAAAGACACCCCATGGCCATTAGCAGTCATTCTTCATACTCTCCCCTTCCCCAGCTTCTCCCAGTCATGACTCTACTTTTTATTTCTGTGGATTTACCTATTTTGAACATTTTGTACAAATTGAATCATACAAAATATGGCTTTTTTTGACTGCTTTCTTTCATTTACCATAATATTTTCAAGGTTCCATCAATGTTGCATAGAGTATCAGAATTTATCTGCATTTTAAGGCTGAATAATACTCCATCATATTTATATACTGCATTTTGTCTGTCAATCCATTGATGGACACTTGAATTACCTCCACCTTTTGGCTATTGAGAATAATGCTATTATGAACATGGGTGTGTGGTGTCTCTTCAAGACCCTGCTTTCAGTTCTTTTGATTATATACCCACAAGTAGGATTGTTGGATCATATATTTAATTTTTAATTTTTTAATTTTTATTTTTTGTGGTGCTGGGGATTGAACCCAGATTTTGTGCATGCACAGCAAGCACCCTACTAACTGAGCTATATCCCCAGCCCTAATTTTTTAATTTTTTGGGGGACTGTCTTCTATAGCAGCTGTACCACTGTACACTCCCATTAGCAATGTGCAGGGTTCCAGTTTCTCCACATTACTTGGTATTGTCTGTATGTGTATGTATATATTATTATCATCATTATTATTTTCTATTAATCATCCCAGTGGTTGTCTCATTGTGGCTTTGATCCTCTTAGAATTTTCATGGAACCCTTTTTGAAAATCATTTGATCACACAGTAGTAGTGATTTCTTTGTACACCCTGATTTCTATTCCATTGATCTATATGCCCACCCTTATACCAGTCTCTGACTCTATTTTAATAGCTTTTGTAGTAAATTTTGAAATACCAGATTTGTTCTTTTTGCAAGATTGTTTTAGCTCTTCTGGGTCACTTGGATTTTTTAAGAATTTTTTGGACTAACTTGTCAATTTTGCAAAAGAAGACAGTTGAAATTTTAATAGGAATTATTTTGAATCTGTAAATGAGTTTGGAGAATATTGGATTTCCTTTTTTAAATATTTTTTTTAGTTGTTGCTAGGCCTTTATTTTTATTTATTTATATGTGGTGCTGAGGAGAGAACCCAGTGCCTCACACGCTAGGCAAGTGCTCTACCACTGAGTTACAAATTCAGCCTGAATATTGTTTTGTTTTTTTTTGTACTGAAGATTGAACTCAGGGGCATTCGACCACTGAACCTCATCCTCAGCCCTATTTTGTGTTTTATGTAGAGACAGGATCTCATTGAGTTGCTTAGCGTCTCCCATTGCTGAGGCTGGCTTTGAACTAGTGATTCTCCTGTCTCAGCCTCCCTAAGTGCTGGGATTACAGGCGTGTGCCACTGGGCCCGGCTCTGAATATTGGTTTCTTAAGGTTTAGTCTTCCCAACCACAGATGTGTAATGTCTTTTCATTATTTTAGGTTTTCATTAATTTTAACAGATGCTCTGTAGTTGTCAGTGTAGAAGTCTGCACTTCTTGTGTTAAATTTTAATTTTGTTAAATTTATTCCTGTGAATTTTATTCTTTTGATGCTAATGTGAGTAGACCCTGTTTCTTAATTTGAATTTCATGTGGTTCATTACTAAGATAGAGCAAAACAGGGGCTGGGATTGTAGCTCAGTGGTAGAGCGCTTGCCTTGCATGCGTGAGGCCCTGGGTTCGATCCTCAGCACCACATACAAAGCAATAAAATAAAGACATTGTGTCCATCTACAACTAAAAAAAAAATTAGAAAAATAAAAAAGCTAGAGCAAAACAATTGATTTTTATATTGATCTTAAATCCTGCAACTTTTGTGAACTTGCATATTCTAGTGGTTTTGTTGTGAATTTTTTTTTTTTTTTTTTT